>JAWWNI010001654.1:0-48735 GCA_034642065.1 Darevskia nairensis | reverse complement strand
AAACTTGTGGTACCCAGCAATGGGGAAACAAGGGAGGGAACCTGCATTTCGGGTATAGGGGATATAAATGTATGCGTTGTCCATTTTGGGTGTGCCTACACCCGCTCTTGCAAGAACGTTTTGTAATCAATAAACTCTTTGCTGTTTCACCAATTTTGTTCAGATTTTGTTTTGAGGGTCTCAAGACCCACTTCTAACACTCCCCTATCGGTCCCTACAGCATAGCTGTCAACTCTCTCTTTTTTTGCGGGAAACTCCCTTATTCCAATACCGTTTCCCGCTGATATCCCTTAAATTTCCCGGATTTCAAAGGAAGCAGCTCCTCTTCCTCCCTGCCGGCCAGGGAGGCTCCTCAGCTGCGTTGCTCAGCTGCCAATAAGGAGTCTGAGACTGACTGGGGGCGGAGCTTGCATGCCTTGTGCAGCCAGACCCTCAGGCCCAACCAGACAGACAGCCTGCCTGCCGTCTATGCGCTCGCTCTTTCGCTCACCCGTTCGCGCGCAGCCTCTGGAGCACAGGGTGTCGAGGTTACTTGGTGCCATTTCACCGCCCTCACGGCATCCCTTATTTTCAAATCCGAAAGTTGACAGCTATGCCCTACAGCCACAGCTGTAACCTTCCAAGGGTTGGGTTTCACCCCTAAAGGCGCACTCCTTCATTGTCTCCCGAGACAGACAGATGCCAACAAGAGTTGGAAGGTACCCCCAAGGGCCATCTAGTCCAAACCCCTGGAATCACAGCTGATGAATCCCCAAGAGATAGCCATCCAACCTTTGCTCTACTCCTGAGTGCCAAGCCCTTTCTTCCTCATGTATATTGAAGTGATGTTGTTGTTGTTGTTGTTCAGTCGTTCAGTCGTGTCGACTCTTCGTGACCCCATGGACCAGAGCACGCCAGGCACGCCTATCCTTCACTGCCTCTCGCAATCCATGAAGGGGATTGAAGTGATACTCTAGGAGAATTCAGCGTGTGTCTCAGATGGAAGCATGCTATGAAGATACTCCACACGACGTCCAGAGCAGAAGGGGCAGGTCTGTCCGCACTGCCTCTTTCATGACCAACCGGTGTGATCCCATAAATCTCGCATGAGTCAATATCCCATATCCCGCTCCTTTACTCCTCCAACAAGCAGCCTACGAAGCTCAGGTGATATACAACCTCTTCATAAAACCTTGGCCGTTTCGATGAATAATCTGCAGCCGTACAAATGAGCATGATGTCATTTTGATTGCAGCGCTCTGCTTTGCCGACACCTCATGCTCCCCAGTCGGTGTCCTCCGTCTTCTCAAGGAGTCCTAATTGTCAGCCAGCTGGTGGAGTGGAGGTGGAGATTTGGGAAAGGAGCAGGCCTGGCCAGGTATTCACACACAGCCCACATTGGAGAAGTTGCTGATGTGAGGACCATCCCAGTACGTTTCCAAGCACAATTCAAAGTGTCGGTGCTGACCTTTAAAGCCCTAAACGGCCTCAGTCCAGTATACCTGAAGGAGCGTCTCTACTCCCATCGTTCTGCCCGGACACTGAGGTCCAGTGCCTTCTGGTGGTTCCCTCACTGCAAGAAGTGCAGTTACAGGGAACCAGGCAGGGGGCCTTCTCAGTAGTGGCACCCGCCCTGTGGAACGCCCTCCCATCAGATGTCAAAGAGAACAACAACTACCAGACCTTTAGAACACATCTGAAGGCAGCCCTGTTTAGGGAGGCTTTTAATGTTTAATAGATTATTGTATTTAATGTTCTGTTGGAAGCCGCCCAGAGTGGCTGGGGAAACCCAGCCTGATGGGTGGGGTATAAATAATAAATTATTATTATTATTATTATTATTATTATTATTATTATTATTATTAACATAAAAACCCAAGAAGAAACATCTAGTCGAACATCCTGCATGCTCCTCAATTGTCCTGATTAATTGGGACATTTCACTTTTGAGGGCCCTGAAGGATGTGAGTTTTGGGGTGCTGTGCTCTGGCACGGGTCCACATCACATTCACAGAGCGTGGCCCCAAAAGACGAGCGTCCCAGTTTTGCTCTGGGATATTTTGGGTGGCATGCATCCTGCTCTCACATTGACTGACTAGGTCTGTAGGAAACCGGCAAGTCAGATTTGAGCACAAGAGCCCTCTCCCTGCTGTGGTTTCCTTAAGAACCTCAGAAGAGCTGCTGGATCAGGCCAGTGGCCATTTGGTTCAGCATCCTGTTCTCACACTGGCCAACCAGATGCCTGTGGGAAACCAGCAAGCAGGACCACTCTCCTCTCTTGAGATTTCCAACAACTCGTATTCAGAAGCATTGCTGGGCTAGCAGCCATCGATATCCCTCTTCTACATTAATTTGCCTAATCCTCTTTAGGTTGGGGACCATCACTGCTTCCTGTGGCAGTGAGTTCCACGGTTTCACTGTACTCCCCACGTAAGATAGGATAAGATTTATTAGACTTGTGAGGACCATGCCTTTACACAAAAACCATCCAACATTATTAAAAGAATAACAATATAATTGTTAAACTGGGTTAAAACGCATTTCCCGCTAGCTCCGCAAAGCAAACAGAACAAAACAAGACCAAGAAAGCCAGCCCGCAGTGCAGGAAAGAAAATATATCAGCAGATCAGGAGAGCGATGAGGGGGCTTCGCTGCGTCATCTAGGACCCCTTCCTGGTTTTCATGGCCCTTGCCACAAAACCGCTACCGCGTGAGAGATCCGTTGGGTCTGCGTCTACCAGCAGAAACTTTACTCGATCCTCCGAGTTGCTTATCGAGTTAGGTATAAATTTTACAATCATGTCTCTGAAGGCCGAGTACATGGGACAATACAACAGGTAGTGTGTAAGATCTTCTATGATCCCCATGTGGCAAGGGCATACACGATGCTCTATCGGGATTTTAGCAAATCTGCCTGACAAATAGGCCGTGGGGATAGTTTGAAAACGGGCCATGGGTGAAGGCTCTCCTTAGGGTAGGGTCGGTGATGTTCGCCAAATAGTTGGCGTGGACTTTAACTGTTTTCAGCCGGGGAAACCAATGGGAGGACCTTGCATTTTTATTTTTGCACCATCTAACAAGGCGTCTCTATCCAGGATCCATTTCCGAAGTTTGTCCGGGCTCCACCGTTTCAGAATATCAAATTCTGGCAGGGTGTATCTGCCCACGTAGAAGTCCTCCCCACGTAGAAGTCCTTTTATCTGTCCCAAATTCTCCAACATTCAGCTTTGTTCTACAGTTAATCTTTCTTCTACATTATGTGCTCTCTCCATGATTTTACAAACTTCCAGGTCTCTTCTTCCTCGTCTTAACTAAAAAGCCACAAATGCAGCAAACGTTCCTCATGGGGGAGCTGTTCCACCCCCCCCCATCACTTGGGTTGCCTTTCCCGAACCTCCCCCAACTCCCCAATATCCTTCTGGAAGTGAGGGCGACGAGTGCGAATTCCGTTGACATGAATGGCGTTGTGCCCTCTGTTCATTATCGGAGTGGGGGTGGGGGAGGTGCCCTTTGGACCATCTTTCTTGTGGACCCCGAGTTCTAGGTAGGCCCCGGGGCCTGCTCCTCTCCTCCCCTGCCAGCCTCGCCTCCCTCCCTGCTCCCTCCCTTGTTGTGCTTATCTGACGAAATCATCACATTTATGGCCAAATTGAAATGAAATGCAATTTAGTTCCCGTTCGTCTTTCCGTCCATCACCTCGCCGGCCAGTCCCAGAGGATCAGCTAACCTAATCGCCCGATGGCGGTAACTTCATTAGCGTTGCCCGTCACCCCCAGCCCCCACGTTTCTGCTGCGCAAAACCGTGGTTGATGCCCCTCGGTGGGAATTACTGGAAGGAAAGAGTTTGGGAGAGTGAGTCTCTCTCTCTCTCTCTCGGTTATCTGCCTGCTCAGCAGTTCCTTCTCTTTCCAAGAGCACAGCCTGTTATTACCTTTCTGGCAAACGCTCATTTATTTACTATCATTTCTTTTTCTGCCACTGAGGGAATAAAAACAGCATTTCTTCCCGACCTAAAAGGAGAAAGGAAGCCGGGGGAATCTGGAATGGAGAGACTGGACTTGAAAGCAAGGTCAGAGCCACAGGACCAGGAGCTCATGGGGTTAACTTGGTCCCCTTTCTGTTTCGGAGCCTGTCCTGCCCCACAGAGCAGCCCCGTTTGCATTGCACATTTCATAGAATTGTGGAATTCGAAGGGACCCCGGAGGGTCATCTAGTCCAACCCCCTGCAATGCAGGAATCTCAACTGAAGCATCCATGACAGATGGCCGCCATCCATGACAGGATGGGTGACACCTGGCTTGAGAGCAGTACATGTGAAAAGGATCTCGGAGTCTTGGTAGACCATAAACTTGACATGAGTCCACAGTGTGATGCAGCAGCTAAAAAAGCCAATGCAATTCTGGGCTGCATCAATAGGAGTATAGCATCTAGATCAAGGGAAGTAATAGTACCACTGTATTCCGCTCTGGTCAGACCTCACCTGGAATACTGTGTCCAGTTCTGGGCACCACAGTTCAAGAAGGATACGGACAAGCTGGAACGTGTCCAGAAGAGGGCAACCAAAATGCTCAAAGGCTTGGAAACGATGCCTTATGAGGAACGGCTTAGGGAGCTGGGTATGTTTAGCCTGGAGAAGAGAAGGTTAAGGGGTGATATGATAGCCATGTTCGAATATATAAAAGGATGTCATATAGAGGAGGGAGAAAGGTTGTTTTCTGCTGCTCCAGAGAAGCGGACACGGAGCAATGGATTCAAACTACAAGAAAGAAGATTCCACCTAAACATTAGGAAGAACTTCCTGACAGTAAGAGCTGTTCGACAGTGGAATTTGCTGCCAAGGAGTGTGGTGGAGTCTCCTTCTTTGGAGGTCTTTAAGCAGAGGCTTGACAGCCATCTGTCAAGAATGCTTTGATGGTGTTCCTGCTTGGCAGGGGGCTGGACTGGATGGCCCTTGTGGTCTCTTCCAACTCTAGGATTCTATGATTCTACCAATTGAAAGCAGGATCATGCCACTTTCTTTGGCTTCCCCCAAAGAACACTGGGAACTGTAGTTCGTTAAGGTGCTGAAAGTTGCTAGGAGACCCCCGGTCCCTTCATAGAGCTACGATTCCCAGAGTTCCCCGGAAAGAGGGATTGAGTGTTAAACCATTCTGAGAATTGCAGATCACGGCGATGGAACCAGGGGGAGGGGGTCGACCCTTGACACTGCGCCATTTTTTCTTCAGGACCCCACCCCAGCTGTTATTTTCCACATTGAGAAAAACTAAAATGAAATGTGCAGGCTGTTGAGGCGATTTTCCATAAAGGGCTGGAGCAATGGTTTCAGGAAGGGGTGTGTGATGGTCACTGGGAAAAAAGGCACGGGGGAAAGTGTTGAGCACTGCGCCGCCGCTGCTATTTGCTGAAATGTAAAGAGACAGAAGATCTCATCACAATCAACTCATCCTGTTTGGGCTGAAGAAATGGAGCTCTAAGCTAGGGTAATGTCAGGAATGAGCCAGCTCCAAGCGAAGGTTTGCAGCCAACTGCAGAAGCAGCCAGGAACAGAGAGGCAGGGGCGAACGAAGGCTAACCGACGCCCGGGTCGGGGCAAACTGCCGGCTGCGCACACATTGCGGTGCTGCGTACAACGCATGTGTGACATCACTACGTAGGGCGCATGTGCGGTGTCACTATGTACAGCATATGCATGCGACACCGCACATGCGTTGTACATAGTGTTTGCCGCCGGCGCTGCCCAAGCGCTATACGGATGGTGGTGGGATCCTCCGCTTGCGGCTTGTAGCGGTGATGGAGGGATCCCACCACCTTCTGTATGGCGCTTGTGTGGCGCTGGCGGCAAACCAATATGTACAGCACATGTGCGGCATCACTACGTACAGCGCATGCGTGCGACACCGCGCATGTGTTGTACATAGTGGTTTGCCACAGCGCCACCCAAGCACCGTACGGATGGTGGTGGGATCCTCCACATGCGTTGTGGAGGCGCGATGGCTGCTTGTGCCACCGCGCCCAGGGGTAGCGGGGATGAGCACCCCGCGGGGTGCCTTCTTGTCACCCCTCCAGACATGGCACCCGGGGCACACCGCCCCCGCTCCCCTTGCAATGCCACTCCAGAGAGGCTTGGATGTTAGTCAGGCAGGGGAGAGCTGGCAGCTGCAGACTTCGGCTCTTCCTGACCTTGACAGGCAGGCTGATAAGGCAGTAGCTGAAAGCAGGCTAGAACACAGCCCAAGCTCCCTGGAAGCAAACAGTCTCAGAGATAGCATCTCAGAACGGGAAGAGGTTGGAGCTGAGCCACTAAATCTGAAGAGCCGGCGAATGGGAGGGCTGCTAGATAGGAAGCAAAACAAGAGACATAAGGGTCGTAAGTTCAATATCTTCTATCGACGCCGGAAGGAGTCTTCAGAAGGGTCAACTTGAGTAGTGAAGCCGGACCGGGCTTTGTTAGAGCCGTCCTGAGCTATATGTTTGTTTTTACAATAAATCCTCCTTTTTAATAACCTACGCTTACTGTGTTATGAAGCTGGGAACCTGGACTCCTGACAGGTAGATATTCTCTCGAAAAGCAACGGTGTACAAGAAAATGCTCTTCTGCCCAGTTCCTGTTTCTCACTGGTTCCACCTCTCCTCCTGTGAACCCCACACCTGCCATTTTGTGCCCGGCACCCGCAGCAGTTTCTCCAGATCCCAAATGCAACCCGTGGCCCAGAAAGGTTGCCAACCCCTGTTGTAAAGATTTGTGCGATGTTGTGAATTCTGCCTCTGACAAAAGAGGTGGGGGCCATGGTGTACCCAGTTTCACAGACATTGCTTGGCTGGAGCAATGCGCCGTGATGCTCCTTGGAACCTGAATTCTGAATGCTGACTTTTCTCCCCAGTTCTCGTGCGACTAAGGTGGGCCCGCCTTTAACTGCGAACTGAAAGGACTTTCTCTCTCTCTCTCCCCCCCCCCCATTCCAGGACTCTGAAGGCAAAGGGAAGCCAGGCTCTCTTGCCTCTGCTGCCTTTCTCAGCTGGCGTGGGATTGATCCGCCTGCCAGCCGGCCATCTATCAGAAACGCCTCTCCCATTACTTGCCCTGATGGATTCTTATCCAATGGGCCGATCTGAAAGTGATAAAGAGAAAGGCGGCTGCCTCTTCAACACGCTTGCTAACTCCGAAACCCGGCTCAATAATCCCACAGATTGATGGCCCCTAAACCGGAGGGAGGGGGAGTTTATGTACTACCCATGGCATTAGCTGAGCATAAATTCATCTGGATTACTGGAGGCACATGGAGAGACCACAGCTTTGGAAGAGCTGAAGGACCTGGACAGAGTCCTCTCCAGCATGTGGATAGTGGGCATCATGGTCATCTTCAAATATCTGAAGGGTTGCTCCATGGAAGACAGAGCAAGCTTGTTTTCTGTTGCTCCAGAGAGTAGGACCTGAACTAACAGATTCAAATGATGGAAAAGGAGATTGTGACTAAACATTAGGAAGGACTTTCTGACTGTAAGAGTTGTTTGACAACAGAAAGGACCACCTCAGAAGCTGGTGGCTCGCTCTTCCTTCCTTCCTCCTTTCCTTCCTTCCTTCCTTCCTTCCTTCCTTCCTTCCTTCCTTCCTTCCTTCCTTCCTTCCTTCCTTCCTTCCTTCCTTCCTTCCTTCTTCTTCTTCTTCTTCTTCTTCTTCTTCTTCTTCTTCTTCCTTCCTTCCTTCCTTCCTTCCTTCCTTCCTTCCTTCCTTCCTTCCTTCCTTCCTTCCTTCCTTCCTTCCTTCCTTCCTTCCTTCCTTCCTTCCTTCCTTCCTCCAATTGGGAGACTGTGCAGAAGCATCTCTAAGGGGAATGTTGCATAACATTTTGGAGGGACAATTTCAAGGGGAGGTTAGAGTTGCCCTGAATTTATTTCGCCGTGCCGAAATCAGCGGCTGCCTCCTTTTTCCGGGAAGCCCTTGGTCCTCAACAGGAAGCACCATTTTGTGGCGTTTGTCATCCGAGGGGAGCTTTCTTAGGTCTGCTGGGGTCGCCCGCTGCTGTGGGGAGAGCCAGCCTCAGTTAGGCATGGCTCTAATCTATCGCTTCTGTAATTGGGGTTAATTAGTGGCGGCTAAATTTATCTCCCCTCCTCCCATTAATCCCGGGAACAAAAAGAGCACTTGCGTGGCAATCAATCGCCGTTCAATTACCCCACAATGGACTCCCCACCGGAGAAAGAAGCCGTCGGGTCTTGACGGGTTCAAGAGGAGATGGAGAGAAAACTGGGGTGGGAGAGGCAGCCGAGGATTCGAGCTGAACTCCTGATTCTTTTTAAAGCAGGAGCGAGGATGAATGCGGCCCTCCGGTGCCTCTCTGTTCGGCCCCTGAGACTGTCATCAGGCCATGCCTTCTCCCAAGGTCAGCCCCCTCCCTGGCCTTTTTTTGAACCCGCCTTTTGCCTGTCCGTGAACTGCGAAAGTGCCTCTTCCTTGCCGGGATGGAAAGACCACGAGGGGTAGAAACCTCTGGCTCTTGTGTGACTAGAATGTGCCCCGCTGCATTTCCGAGGGTTGGGTTAGATGACCCTTGGGGTCCCTTCCAACGCTGCAGTTCTATGATTCCAAAAGGTGCGTCGTCTGTCATCGCACTCACGATGGTGCTGCCTACCATTGGCATGTGGCCTCTGGAGGGGGCGGCCCATAACATTCAGTATTGCCTATACTGACTGGCAGCAGCTCTCCAACATTTCAGACAGGAGTTTTCCACACAGCCCTAACTGATTTTGAATCCGGGGCCACTCAGCCATGAAGCTCACTGGGTGACCTTGGGTCAGTCACGGCCTCTCAGCCAAGCCTACCTCACAGGGTTGTTGTGGGGATTTAACAAGGATGGGGGGGTGAGCTGTGTGCCCCACTTTGCTCTCCTCAGAGAAAAAAGGTGGGCTATAAATAGTATTCATAAATAAACTAAATAAGAACTGTATGGCTTTATGCACAGTTGTCAGTCTTCGGGGAATCGACTTCCTCCCCCGTGGCAGTAAATAAGAAGATCAAATGAAAGGAAGGTCTTACCAGTTAGATTCTTTAATAATCATAGTGAGGGAGAAAAGAACACATCTCCTAGAAATGGCGGTGCTCCCAATTAAGGGTCACTCCCCCCTGTCCCTATTAATCTACGTTACTCCTACATTTTGTAATCTGAGCTTGTAGCCTCTGCGTTTTCTGTTCTAACACTTTCTGAGCTCTCCGTGTGTGTGTGTGTGTGTGTGTGTGTGTGTAAATGCTGTCCAGAGACTATGAATCTGTTAACCCTCTCTCTCCCAGTGTTTCTTCTCCTAGCTGTTCTGCATCCAGTATTTCCCAGCTTCAGCCTTCTGAACTATGCCCCTCTGCAAACCACTGTTCTAAATCTATACTGTCCTCCTTCTCCTGAGAATATTCAGGATCAGGATCGGGGGGGGGGGGGGGCTTCCACCATTCTTCCTCAGTGCAGCCCTCCTCAGCATGGTCCCTGACAACACTTGTTGTGAACCTCTTTAATATGTCAAATGTATGTATGTAAGTACTTTTAAAAATCAGTCACTTATACTTTTAAGGATGCCTTGCTGATTTGCAGGCTGCGTTTTAGGTTGACCACTTTGAGCACAGATGGCATTTGCTGTTGTTATGAGAATTATAAGGTCTAAGATATAAAATAAATGTTCATAAATATACCAGGCAAACACATACATACATAAATAAATAAATATATAAACCACATGTCTGAAACAGTGCAGCAGAACAATCCTGAAGCCATTTTGACTCTCCCAAATGGACCTCAGATATTTCTCTGCAAGGAGGAAGGAAATGGGAAAAGCTTTCCAATTCTCTTTGGACTCTAGGGGCTTACACCTCCCTTTTCGAATACAGTCTGGCAAGGATCTGTTAAGCAGAGCACACTATCCATATGCGTAAGAGATTCAGGAACTGAGTATTTACCATCACAAAAGAATGGCCATCCTGACCAGAAAATGCAATCAGTGACCATTATCAGGTATCCTGGCAAACAGGATTTCTGCTGTAGACCGCCTCCTTCTGTGATGTATGTATGATGTTTCAGGGGGATGGTCTTGGGCTACAGGGTAGGAAATTTCAAAAGTCTATATAAGGGCTTGCACACCATTGTTCTGGGTTCCTCCTCCCTCCTGCGTGGGGTGTGTGTGTAAGCACCCTGTTGCAACAGTTTAATAAAGATCAGACTTACTAGCTGCTTTGCTTCTCATTATTCTCTGGTTGGCCTCTGTTAATTTCTCCTGCCGATAGAGAACCTACATAATAATTCTATACGGGCTCTTGGGTACCCCATAAGGGAAAAGGAACAGTTTTTTCTTGTTGTTGTTGTTGTTTAGTCATGTCCGACTCTTCGCGACCACATGGACCAGAGCACACCAGGCACTCCTGTCTTCCACTGCCTCCCGCAGTTTGGTCAGACTCATGTTGGTAGCTTCGAGAACACTGTCCAACCATCTCGTCCTCTGTCGTCCCCTTTTCCTTGTGCCCTCCATCTTTCCCAACATCAGGGTCTTTTCCGGGGAGTCTTCTCTTCTCATGAGGTGGCCAAAGTCTTGGAGCTTCAGGATCTGCCCTTCCAGGGAGCACTCAGGGCTGATTTCCTTCAGAATGGATAGGTTTGATCTTGCAGTCCATGGGACTCTCAAGAGTCTCCTCCAGCACCAGAATTCAAAAGCATCAATTCTTCGGCGATCAGCCTTCTTTATGGTCCAGCTCTCACTTCCGTACATTACTACTGGAAAAACCATAGCTTTAACTATACGGACCTTTGTTGGCAAGGTGATGTCTCTGCTTTTGAAGATGCTGTCTAGGTTTGTCATTACTTTTCTCCCAAGAAGCACTGTAAATAAATAAATGGACTGTGTCTGCGACTTCTGCCTCCCCTTTCCTCGCCTTTCCCAAAACAACCTGGACCAGACAACGGTGCTCCCATCCATCTCCATCTCCATCTCCATCTGCATCTCCATCTCCATCTCCATCTTTGTGCAAAAGGGTGCTGTTGCAGAAGCACCCATCCTTTCCTCCCCTCATCAACGACAGCAGCGGTGGTTCCTGGTCTTTCACCTTGGGTGACTCATTGACTCCCGAATGGCTGCTGAGGTCACCGGGGTCCTGGCCAGAGCTCTGGAGGCAGATCTCCGTGGCTAATGTGCTAATCTGCTCTCTTTTCAGCCCCCCGGAAAAGCACCGTCCGGAGGGTCCCTGCTCTGATGGGGTAGGATGGGGCTGGGCAGCTGCAAAGCAAACTCTCCCATGTCTCCATTCTTTCCACCTTATTGGCCACTGATTTCTGATAAGAATCAGGCCGGGCTCGGTGGAGCTCAGCTCTCCCGATGATGACCCTATTGGTGTGGGGTTTTTGGATGCCTGGAGTGTCAGGAGGGATCTGTCAGAGATGGACAAGGCCCTTTAGCACTGAGGGAAATGAGATGGAATGGAGGGCGAAAAGAAGAGCATGTTTGTGTGTGTGTGTGTGTTGGCAAAATTTGTTGTTGTTTAGTCGTTTAGTCGTGTCCACCTCTTCGTGACCCCCTGGACCAGAGCACGCCAGGCACTCCTGTCTTCCACTGCCTCCCGCAGTTTGGTCAGACTCATGTTGGTAGCTTCGAGAACACTGTCCAACCATCTCGTCCTCTGTCATTCCCTTCTCCTTGTGCCCTCCATCTTTCCCAACATCAGGGTCTTGTCCAGGGACTCTTCTCTTCTCATGAGGTGGTCAAAGTGTTGGAGCCTCAGCTTCAGGATCTGTCCTTCTAGTGAGCACTCATGGCTGATTTCCTTCAGAATGGATAGGTTTGATCTTCTTGCAGTCCATGGGACTCTCAAGAGTCTCCTCCAGCACCATAATTCAAAAGCATCCATTCTTCGGTGATCAGCCTTCTTTATGGTCCAGCTCTCACTTTCATACATCACTACTGGGAAAACCGGACATGACTGAACGACTGAACAACAACAAAAGGTGCTACGGGAAGGAATTTTTTTATTTTGTTTCGACTACGGCAGACCATCATGGCTACCTACCTGTAACTTTTCAGGAAAGACCTTAAAGTGTGGGGGGGAATGAGAAGGGGGGTTGGCAAGCAGAACACGCAGGGCTGCAGCCCCTAGAAATACCCATTTGTCTCCAAGATTGTATGTCTTCTGACCACATACAGAGCCCTTTTGCATTTTGTAAGGCGAACACTTCCGGTACCTGAAACGTATGCCTGAATAAATCTTGCCGATCCCAGTAAGGTAAAGGTAAAGGGACCCCTGACTATTAGGTCCAGTCATGACCGACTCTGGGGTTGCGGATCTCATCTCGCTATTGGCCGAGAGCCGGCGTACAGCGTCCAGGTCATGTGGCCAGCAGGACTAAGCCGCTTCTGGCAAACCAGAGCAGTGCATGGAAACGGCGTTTACCTTCCTGCCAGAGCGGTACCTATTTATCTACTTGCACTTTGATGTGCTTTCGAACTGCTAGGTTGGCAGGAGCAGGGACTGAGCAACGGGAGCTCACCCTGTCGCGGGGATTCGAACCGCCAACCTTCTGATCGGCAAGCCCTAGGCTCTGTGGTTTAACCTACAGCGCCACCCGCGTCCCTCCGATCCCAGTAGCTAAGCCTATAAAGCAGAACTCTCCAGAGAGGCCTGTTGCAACCTTGCAATGCCTTCGCCCTCAAGACCGCGGCAGAGCAGGCGGGCGGGCAGGAGAAGGCAAACTCCGGAGGGGTTAATTTCCATAGGCAAGGAAGCGAGAGAGGCAGGCCGTTTTCCAGCTGGCTGGCTGCGTGCAGCCCAATGAGCTGTCGTTTAACCTGCATTGTGAAGAAGGGTCAGGCAGGACATCGCTGGGTCAGCCTGCTTAGAGAGGAGCCTGTTAGCTGACTCACATCCTGCCCTGAATGTCTCTGTATTGTCAGAGGCCTCCAGTGAGCACAGTGTCTGGAGATAACAGCCATTTCTGGGTACTGGTAAGAGAAAGAGACAGAGGCAGCAATAGGATGCTCAACATACCCAAGCAGGATTATGCTATTTTTAATTAATTAATTAAATCTGTTAGTTGTTTCATCTTGGTAAAGGTAAAGGGACCCCTGACCATTAGGTCCAGTTGCGAACGACTCTGGGGTTGTGGCGCTCATCTTGCTTTACTGGCCGAGGGAGCCGGCGTACAGCTTCCAGGTCATGTGTCCAGCATGACAAAGCCGCTTCTGGCGAAACCAGAACTCTCCCCCCCCATCGTTCTGCCCGAACACTGAGGTCCAGCTCCAAGGGCCTTCTGGCAGTTCCCTCCCTGCGAGAAGCAAAGCTGCAGGGAACCAGGCAGAGGGCCTTCTCGGTGGTGGCGCCCGCCCTGTGGAACGCCCTCCCTTCAGATGTCAAAGAGAACAACAACTACCAGACTTTTAGAAGGCATCTGAAGGCAGCCCTGTTTAGGGAAGCTTTTAATGTTTAATAGATTATTGTATTTTAATATTCTGTTGGAAGCCGCCCAGAGTGGCTGGGGAAACCCAGCCAGATGGGTGGGGTATAAATAAGAAATTATTATTATTATTATTATTATTATTATTATTATTATTATTCTCTAAATGAGGAAAGCGCACTTTCTTCTTTGCTGATTGCCCCCATACCTGAGTTGGCAAAAGCTTAATTTAACCATTTTCTCTCTGTGTGTGTATAACCATCGGTTGCTTGTTCATTTTCCTCGCTGGGTAGGTGAGCTTCTCCGTCATGGGTCCCCCTTCTTCTCCCTCAGGAGGAGGAAGAGACCTAGGCCCGGGTTTGCCGACTGCTGATTCAGCATCGCGCCCAAGGCGGTGCCTTGATTTACACACCGGCAGGCATCCTCCTCCCTGTCTGGCTCCTCCGCCAGCAAGACTTTGACGCTGGTGGAAGGAGCGGCAAATCCTTCACCCTAATGTTAGTTGAGTTTTAGCCCTCGCCTCGAGCGCTGCCATTTATCTCCCGGCTCCCGAGTCGCAAGGCGAAGAGCGGAGTTCATAAATCAGCTCGCCCGTCAGCAGGCATCAGGGCCGTAAATAAAGGAGAGCTGTCAAGAGGAAGCTGAAGGCAGGCAGCTCCTTCAGGAAGGCCAGACCGAAGCAGGTTGGGCCTGCCCCTCTTTGGCCCCCTCACCCAGTACGAAGACCTGAGGAGCCTCCTTCCTCTAAGGCAGTGTTCCCCAACCTTGGGCCTCCAGCTGTTTTTGGACTACAACTCCCATCATCCCTCTCTAGCAAGACCAGTGGTCAGGGATGATGGGAATTATAGTCCGAAAACAGCTGGAGGCCCAAGGTTCGGGAAAACTGCTCTAAGGGACCTGCCTTTCACTTGAGACAAATGTCGCCTTGGCCGAGAGTGCCACAGGGCTGGGTCCATGACACGAAAGGCTCCGCTTCTTGCTGTTGTCAGCTGAGCCTCGCCAACTCGAGAAACGGCCAGGTATCTACCTGCAGGGAATCTCAGTGATCCAGCTGGGATATAAGGGTTATAGAATCAGAGAACTGAAGAGTTGGAAGGGACCCCAAGGGCTCATCTAGTCCAACCCCCTGCAATGCAGGGAACTCCGCTAAAGCACTCGTGACAGCTGGAGGCCATCCAACCTCTGCTTAAAAACCTCAAAGGAAGGAGAGTTCGCAACCTCCCGAGGGAGACCGTTCCACTGTCCAACAGAAAGATCTTCCTGATGTTTAGTCAGAATCTTCTATCTTGCAACTTGAAGCCATTGGCTCAGGTCCTTGCTTCCAAAGCAGTAGAAAACAAGCTTGTTCCCTCTTCCGTGTGGCAGCCCTTTAGATACTTCAAGATGGCTGTCATAGCTCCTCTCAGACTCCTCTTTTTCCATACGTAGCTCCTTCCACCGTTCCTCATAAGGCTTGCTTTCCAGATCCTTGGCTATCTTGGTCACCCTCTGTTATGTACTGAGCTGAATCCTAGAACAAGAGGATCCAGAATGCAGCAGTCTGATTGGTCCGCAAGAGCCACCCAATCCAGCTCCAGGTGGAAGTGAATCCGCAATCTGATTGGCCTGTAAGAGCAGCCAATCAGGCTCCTGGATGAAGTGAATCCGCAACCTGATTGGCCTACAGGAGTAGCCCGGAATTAGCCAATCACGTGGGGCCCATTGTTTAAATAATGTATATATAGCAGACGTTTTGGGGAAAGATTCATTCCTTGCTACTATGAGCTGAATAAAGAGCATGAAATTCACACTTGACTCCGAGTATATTTCACCCTCCTTTGTATGCATTGTGAGGCAAAGCAGCCCCTGAGGTTCACTGGATCTAAGTTGTTCAAGACTTTGTAAATCAATGCAAGAAACTTGAACCTCAGTAGCAGATGGGCAGCTGGTGGAGAGGAACCACCCTGAGATCTTTGGATGAAAGGCAGTATATAAGTTTAATAATAAAATAATAGCAAGAAGAATAAGATGCTTGAACAAGGGAGTCACATGTTTCCCACCAGAGATCTGGCTGCCACATTCTGCACCAGCTGGAGCTTGCAAGACAGACCCAAAGGGCAGCCCCACATACGATGCAATGCAGTAATCCAGCCTCAGGGCTACTAACACATGAACTACAGTAGTCCGACTATCCCTATCCAGGAATGGCCATAGGTGGTGAACCAGACAAAGCTGCCGAGACTTGGCTCTTGAATAAAGCTTTTGACTAATGCCGTTTGGTATTCCTGAGTTTGTCCGACGACTTATGATGATGCTTCTCTGCCTGAGGCTAAATCTTCAGTTGGGGTTGGAAAAAGCAAACCTCAGAGTCTCATTCAAACTCTGATTGCTTTGCCAATGCCATTATAATGCTATTCTTATGCCATTCTTAATCCATATTATTTTCTAAGTACCATCCTGCTATATTACATTTTCCTTTTAATCGCCATGTTTTTCCTTTCTAGAGGGAGAGTATGCTATTCTTTGAATAAAGCACTGTTTAAAGTCAATACACTGTCTGAAATCTGTGGCCATTTATATTGGTGGCTGTGTTTCAGCCTCAGATCCACTTGGGGTGGCGTTTGCTAGAGTGCAACTTCCAAGCCAGATCACAAAAATAATATCATTTATTGCTGTGTGGAGTTTGGTAACTTCTCCGTTTGTCTTTTGGTGTTTAGCATTGTGCACTTTGCAGTTGAAGTTGCTTAATATAGTGGTACCTTGGTTCTCAAACTTAATCTGTTCCGGAAGTCCATTTCAAAACCAAAGCGTTCCAAAACCAAGGCACGCTTTCCCATAGAAAGTAATGCAAAACGGATTAATCCGTTCCAGACTTTTAAAAACAACCCCTAAAACAGCAATTTAACATGAATTTTACTATCTAACGAGATCATTGACCCATAAAATGAAGGCAATAAACAATGTACTGCCGTCACACAATCAATCAATCAATCAATCAATCAGTAGCTGAACTGGGTTCCACACAGTCACAAAAACAAAACAAAAAAGAGCCGCAAAAACAAAAACGCAAAATAAATAGCAAAAACAGACAGACCACAGAGTAACACTCAAAACAGAAGTGTGGCACTCAAAACGGAGCACGTTCGGCTTCCGAGAAAAGTTTGCAAACTGGAACACTTACTTTCCAGTTTGCAGTGTTTGGGTTCCAAGTTGTTTGAGTACCAAGGCGTTTGAGAACCAAGGTACCACTGTAGTGTGATGCATTGTTTCATTTGATGTGATGTTTGGGTCTGCAAAATGGGATCCAAATTATTTTAAAGAGACAGAGATGAGAGGCTGAGTCAACAGTGACTTGCCTGAGGCCCTTTCATGAGTTAGTGGCCATCAATATGTATACTTCCAGGCAGGACTGGTGCTGGCAATTTTGGCGCCCTAGGCGAGGGGGCGGGCCACGTGACGTCATTGCGTATGATGCACGTTGCGGAGCGGTGCCCCGCCCCCTTCCCGGCCGGGAGCCCCCTGCCGCCGCGGTTTGCTTGCTCCGCCGCTGGTTGGGGCGGCGGCGGGCGGCGGCGGGGGGCAGGCTGGCCAGCGCCCCCTCCATTTTGGCGCCCTAGGCAATTGCCTAGTTCGCCTAAATGGACGCGCCAGCCCTGCTTCCAGGTTCAACTGAACTCCTTTTCTTAATCACTACAGTATGTGAACTCTCCAAACTTTCAAGCCAGGGGTAGCAGGGCTTTCCTCTGCCTGGATTTTGGGGAGGCAGTTATGGAAACAAGATGGGTTAATTTATTTCTTTATTACTTTTATATCCCACCTTCCCCCCCCCCCCAGGAGCTCAAGGCAGTATACATGGCTCCTCTTCCTCCCTATTTTCTCCTCACCACAACCCTGTGAGGTAGGTTAGTCCAAAAGCAAATTACAGTGGTACCTCAGGTTACAAATGCTTCGGTGTCCCCCCAGTCCAGTATTGCCTACTCTGGCCGGCAGCAGCTCTACAGGGTCTCAAGTGGAGAAAGGCCCTTCTCAGCATACAGTGGTACCTCGGGTTAAGAACTTTACCTCAGGATGAGAACAGAAATCGTGCGGTGGCAGCGAGGCGACAGTGGGAGGCCCCATTAGCTAAAGTGCTACCTCAGGCTAAGAACAGTTTCAGGTTAAGAACGGACTTCCAGAACGAAATAAGTTCTTAATCAGAGGTACCACTGTACTGGCCTGAGGTCACCCAGTGAACTTTGTGGCTGAGGTGAGATTTGAACCCTGGTCTCCCATGTGTTGGTCCAACACTCTAACCACTACACCACCGCTGTCTGTTGAGTATTACGTTTCCGCTGCAATCTTGTAGCCGTTCCAAATTCTGAGTCTAGAAATTCAGCGGAACGGATTATTCTCTGAAATCTTCTCCGGGTCCGCCAAGATCTAACCCTCCGTATCTCCACCATATGGGCCCGGTTTCCAAACTTCTTGATTCCCTTCCTCCTTTCCCTTGGGAGATGGATGGTTCAGACAAGAAGACTACAAGCATCTCTCTCCCCCCCCCAGTGCAAAATAAACACACAAACACATCTGCCTCCCTCATTTCCCCTAGGGAATTCCGCCGAGGGAGGGGAGGAGATGGAGCAGTTCCCATCTCCCCCTCCGCCCAGCCAAATTGCTTTGTTTGACAGAGATGGGTCAGTCAGTCACTGCTAATCTTCGGACACTTTTAGTGTCACTCTAATGACAGCCAGGCTCTCCGTGGCGATGGCAATAAAAGCCTCTTAAATCTGGCTGCCCTGAGCTGCCTCTCTTCCTAGGGCTCTTCCTTCCCCCAGGAAATGACATCCTGACAAGAATCGGACGTGAACTCTCCCATCTCCGAGGCACATTAAGGCCTTCTCAGGAAGCTCTCTGAAGGCTCCGCTTCCCCCTCACGTCCCCCCCACCGCTGGTGCTGCCCATCAAAGGCCATTTTAGACAGGAACCAAAGCGATCCTCTCAGGAACGGGTCAGCCAGGAGACTTCACTTGCCATTCACGTTCCTGACTCCGCCTCCCTTGCACTATTTCATTTTCCTGTTCACAAGCTGCGCCCGCATATAGGACCTTTGCTCCTCTCCATGCCTGGCCTGCAACATGAAGCACAGAGGGACCCCAAAGGCAGGGCTGTACCAGTTGGATTTCAGCCACTTGTGCCATGGGACGTCTTCGAATCTACCTGCCAGCTCCAGGCTTCCCCTGGTCTCCTATCCAGGCTGATGTTCACTTCTGGGTTTCCTGGTGTGACAGCCGTCATCTCATTAAACAATCTTCTCTACGCACATTTTCAAAAGTCAAGATTTCATATAATCAGCATTGTTGGCTGCTCGCTCTCCACCTTAGGGCAGATTTATGCCATGAGGTGCCACAGAAAGGCACTGGACATAGTGAAAGATCCATCGCATCCTGGTCACCGTCTCTTTGAACTTTTGCCATCGGGACGGAGATACAGGACGATGACAACAAGAACAAGCCGTCTTAGGAACAGCTTCTTCTCCACAGCGATCGCGGCCTTGAATGGGAAGCCTGGACTTTGAAGTCATCTAATCTTACCTGTTATGTTTTATCATTGTATGGTTTTAATCAGTGTTTTTGTAGTTGTTTAGTTGTTTTATCTTTGCGTGGAGTGCCCTATCTGGGTGGATGGAGCAGCCAAGTAATTTCGTTGTCCCCGAAGGGGACAATGACAATAAAATATATTCTATTCTATTCTATTCTATTCTATTCTATTCTATTCTATTCTATTCTATTCTGATAGAATCATTACCGGTAGCTGTAGGGGGAGTGCAGAATCTGTGGTTAGAGTGTTGGACTAAGACTTGGGAGACGGGTTTGGATCTCCACTTGACCATGAAGGTCGCTGGGTGACCTTTGTCCAGTCACTGCCCCTCAGTGTGCCGTAGTGGTTAAGAGCAGTAGACTCATAATCTGGTGAACCAGGTTCGTGTCTCCGCTCCTCCACCTGCAGCTGCTGGGTGACCTTGGGCTAGTCACACTTCTCTGAAGTCTCTCAGCCCCACTCACCTCACAGAGTGTTTGTTGTGGGGCAGGAAGGGAAAGGAGAATGTGAGCCGCTTTGAGACTCCTTCGGGTAGGGATAAAGCGGGATAGCAAATCCAAACTCTTCTTCTTCTTCTTCTTCTTCTTCTTCTTCTTCTTCTTCTTCTTCTTCTTCTTCTTCTTCAGCCTTACCTACCTCACAGGGTTGTTATGGGGAGAGAACCATGCAGGCCACATTGAGCTCCTTGGAGAAAAGATTAGATGCAATTAGCAAATTAATGAGAAATTTCAGTCTTTCTCAATTTGTCATTTTTCCAGCCTTGAGTTCAGTTTACTCCCGATGCCTGCACCACATTTAATTCCCCCCTAAAAAATCTGCCCAAAGATTTATATACATTTTCATGCACATTTCTCATAATACAATGCAATTAATAGAAAACGTATTTGTACATTCTTTTCCCGAATATATGCATTTTTCTTTTCCTGAATATATGCATTTTTCTACACTTTTTTTTGGGGGGGGGTTTGGAGAATAGTATCTCAAAATTAAGAGAAGTGCAAATTTCGTATCTGAAGCAGTGTGCATGCACACAAAAGTTTATACCCAGAACAAACTTAGTTGGTCTTTAAGGTGCTACTGGACAGTTTATTTTATTGCAAATTTCAAATCATAGTGTTTTGGTTGAAGTACTGGTTTGGGAAGGTCTCCAACATCCTTAAATTTAGCTGAACAGTCATACCTCGTGTTGTGTACACTCCATGTTGCGTACGTTCGGGATAAGCATGGCGGCGACCTGGAAGTCCTCCATGGAGCATGAGCAGGTGCGCAGAAGCGTTCAGCGCATTTCGCGCATGCGCAGAAGCACTCAAATCGCGCTTCTTTCGGGGTTCCCCCCCCGGTGCGTTCGTGAAAAGCACGCCTGGGTTACGTAGCGCGACCCCGGAACGGATCGCCTGCGTAACCCGGGGTTCCACTGTATAAATAAACCAAAAGTACTGGTCAAACAAGTTTCACAAGAGGACTTTATAAACATTCAATTTGGATGGATTTATCACAGAGCGGGATTATAGTGGCACGCTCCATTCCTGACCTATGTATTTAGTTTGAAGATCCATAGAGATGCATCTCACATGCATGGAAAAGAGAGAGAGAGAGAGAGAGAGAGAGAGAGAGAGAGGAACTCTCTGCATGATCAGGAACCCTGAGGGGGAAAGCGGGAGATGTTGACAGTGGAGCATGAGATTGGCAGCTTGTTTTCTCCCTGCCTTCTTGATCCCTTGCAGGAAACTGACACATTCCAGAGCTAAAAAGGAAATGCATGGAGATAATTTCCAGGTAAGGACAAACCCACAGAGTCTCCCTCGCGTTTGATGAAGGTTAGTTTTCCTTCCTACATCATGAAAGTGAGGGGGGGAGGATTCTTAATTTTATTTTGCTTTGTACGGAATGGGGGAAATCGCCAGAGAAAGAGGTCAGCTTCGCTCCTTTTGCCAGCCTAGCAGCAAGAAGAGGCTGTTTATGCTGAGCTGTGAACTTCCTTACAGGTTCTGAGAATTCCATGCAAAATAAATCTCTGGTAAAGGTAAAGGTAAAGGGACCCCTGACCATTAGATCCAGTCGTGTCCGACTCTGGGGTTGCGGCGCTCATCTCGCTTTATTGGCCGAGAGCCGGCGTACAGCTTCCGGGTCATGTGGCCAGCATGACTAAGCCGCTTCTGGCGAACCAGAGCAGCGCACGGAAACGCCGTTTACCTTCCTGCCCGAGTGGTACCTATTTATCTACTTGCACTTTGATGTGCTTTTGAACAGCTAGGTTGGCAGGAGCAGGGACCGAGCAACGGGAGCTCACCCCGTCGCAGGGATTCAAACCGCCGACCTTCTGATCAGCAAGCCCTAGGCTCCGTGGTTTAACCCACCTGGGTCCCAAAAAAGACTGGGGTAAGAATCATCAAAACAAACAATTATTAATTGAATACTTGGTCTCTGATTGTCATATGAAAGTATATGGTCATTGTTTGATTTTGCAAACAATTCCATGCTTTTGGTGGTGGTGGTGGGGAAACAACCCACCCCAAAATAAATCTCCGGTAAAGGGGATTCGAACCGCCGACCTTCTGATCGGCAAGCCCTAGGCTCTGTGGTTGAACCCACAGTGCTACCCGCATCCCAAATCTCTGGTAGAGATGTAAAAGATGTAAAAATGAAAGAAAACTCAGTGCTCCTCTCCCCAAATCATTCCACCTCAGTCCCTTAATGCTGAGAATGCAGGACTGGCGCAGAGCCTTGAGAACATCAGAAAAGCCAGCTGGATCAGGCCAGTGGCCCATCTAGTCCAGGATCCTGTTCTCACAGAGGCCAACCAGATGCCTGCGGGAAACCGACAAGCAGGATTCGAACACAAGAGCACTCTCTTCTCTTGCGGTTGCAGCAACGGGTATTCAAAACCAGCAGCAGACTATGGGATCTCAAACTTCAGTGGCGCCCTGTGAGATGCTAGAATTCGGTGCCCCTTGCCTCTCATGCTCCATTCTAAATCACTGCTGTGGTGCCCCCCTGCAGCACCGGCACCCAGTGTGCCAAACCCAGCTGCGCTACCCTAAAACCGACCCTGTCAGAACCATCGCTGCCTCCAGCGGTGGAGGCCGGAGCATAGATGTCATGGCTAGTAGCCATCGATAGCCTGCCCTTTCACCAATTTTAAAGCCAGCTAGGTTGGTGGCGTTGCATATCCAGTGTTGGGGGCAATTTGCCTCTGAACGGAGCCGGCTCTGCCATCAGGCAGACTGAAGTGGCTGCCTCAGGCAGCAGAAGCCACCAAGACGGCAGCCCTGTGGCTGTCCTGCTGTTGCCGGCACAGAATCACCACTGATTTCGGCCAAAACCATGCCTGAAATTGTGGAAGCGGCGGGTAGGGGCAGAGAAGCAGTGCCAGCGGCAACAGGCATGGTGGCACCAGCGAGAGCAGTAGGGCAAGGGAAGGCAGTACTTTCTGTTTCCTCTCGAGCAGCAAAACGGGCTGCACCACACCTGCCTCTGAGCCATTGTGGTGTAGTGGTTAAGAACGGTGGACTTGTAATCTGGTGAACCGGGTTCGCTTCCCCACTCCTCCACATGCAGCTGCTGGGTGACCTCGGGCTAGTCACACTTCTTTGAAGTCTCTCAGCCCCAATCACTTCACAGAGTGTTCGTTGTGGGGCAGGAAGGGAAAGGAGAATGTGAGCCGCTTTGAGACTCCTTCGGGTAGTGATAAAGCGGGATATCAAATCCTTCTTTTTCTTCTGAATACCAGTTCCTGGGAATTGCCAGGAATCACAAGTGGAGAGAGTGCTCTTGGGTTCGAATCCTGCTTGCTGGTTTCCCACAGGCACCTGGTTGGCCCCTGCGAGAACAGGATTCTGGACTAGATGGGCCACTGGCCTCATCCAGCAGGCTTATCTTAGGTTTGTATGCATCCCAGGTGGAGGTTTTATGGAGTCAATGCACCTCTGAATGCCAGGGGCAGGGAACCAGCTACGGAGCTTCCCTGAGGTGCGTGGTTGGCCTTGTGGGAAGGCTTTGGCCCTGATCCATGAGGACTTTTCTCGCATACTTAAATCAGAGCTCCTTGCATTGGGCTGCAGTCTCCCCAAGTACCTCCCCACCCCAAAAGCCAGATTCAAAAGCTCTTCCCTCTCCTTCCTTCCCTTCTTATATTTCTCTTTCTTAGGCAGCCAGTAAAAAGAGAGAGAGAGCAAGAGAGAGAAAAGGGCCACCATCAAACCCTCTTCCTATTAGAGGGAAGTAAAGGAACGAAGGAAGTTTAAAGGCAGAGCTGAGGAGTTTAAATTGGAGTTTTATGGATATTTCTCTCCTCCTTTTGCAAGCGCATTAAACTTTTCTTTTGTCGAGAAATAGCGAGAGGACATAAGTAGGGAGCGCACAGAGGGAGCGAGAGAGATTGGCAAGGGGGGGAATCCATATAAACTCTCAGATATTCATGTGTGACATACGACTCGGGGGAGGCGAGACGCGGCTCTGATTTGCTTAATGCTGACAGTTCTTTCTTCTTATTGGAAAGAAAACACAGCAGGGGAGCCCAAATGTGCCGTGGAAAGGTCCGTGGCAGGTGCATTTTCAGTCGGTGGCAGTAACGCCGCAGGCCAGGCATTTGCAAAAGGCACATATTTTGGGGTGGGGGTGGGAGGGGAAAGGGGTGATCTCTCTCTCTCTCTCATACCTGCACACTCACACAGAGATCTTTGCCAGTCCCCCCAGAAACTGCAGCTGCAAACCAGTGCAAATCGCTTTCCGGTGGAAAGTGCAACGAGATGGCATGGAAGGGGACATTTCCTGATGGTAAGGGCTAGGACGCGGGTGGCGCTGTGGGTTAAACCACAGAGCCTAGGGCTTGCTGATCAGAAGGTCGGCGGTTCGAATCTCCTCGACGGGGTGAGCTCCCGTTGTTTGGTCCCTGCTCTTGCCAACCTAGCAGTTCGAAAGCACGTCAAGTGCAAATAGATAAATAGGTACCACTCTGGCGGGAAGGTAAACGGCGTTTCCGTGCGCTGCTCTGGTTCGCCAGAAACGGCTTAGTCCTGCTGGCCACATGACCTGGAAGCTGTACGCCGGCTCCCTTGGCCAGTAAAGCGAGATGAGCGCCGCAACCCCAGAGTCGGTCATGACTGGACCTAATGGTCAGGGGTCCCTTTACCTTTACCTTTTTAAGGGCTAGGAAAGCCGAGAGGCAGGAAGGGAGAGGATACAGGCGGAAGGGGAAAGAGGGGCAACGGCCACCCTCAGCTTCCCCAGAGACCATCTCCTCACCCTCTGCCCATTCATGATTTGCAGACTGCTGGGCCCAAAGAGTTCAGGCTTCTTCACACAGCACATAGTTAAACTATGGAACTCTCTCCCATAAAAGGTAAAGGTAAAGGTACCCCTGAGCGTTAGATCCAGTTGCGAACGACTCTGGGGTTGCGCCGCTCATCTCGCTCTATAGGCTGAGGGAGCCTGCGAGAGCCAGAGTGGTGTAGTGGTTAAGAGCTGTAGACTCGTAATCTGGTGAACTGGGTTCGCTTCCCCGCTCCTCCCCATGCAGCTGCTGGGTGACCTTGGGCTAGTCACCCTTCTCTGAAGTCTCTCAGCCCCACTCACCTCACAGAGTGTTTGTTGTGGGGGAGGAAGGGAAAGGAGAATGTGAGCCGCTTTGAGACTCCTTCGGGGAGTGATAAAGCATGATATCAAATCCAAACTCTTCTTCTTCTTGTCCACAGACAGCTTCCGGGTCATGTGGCCAGCATGACTAAACTGCTTCTGGCACAACGGAACACCGTGACGGAAACCAGAGTGCATGGAAACAGTGTTTACCTTCCCGCTGCAGTGGGACCTATTTATCTACTTGCACTGGTGTGCTTTTGAACTGCTAGGTTGGCAGAAGCTGGGACAGAGCAACGGGAGCTCACCCCGTCGCGGGGATTCAAACCGCCGACCTTCTGATCGGCATGCCCAAGACTAGATGGCTTTGAAGGAAGATTAGACAAATCCATGGAGGTGTTTGGGCTATTGTGCTCTGTCTCCAGAGTTGGAGGCAGCAATGCTTCTGAATCCCAGTTGCTGGAAACCACAGGAGGGGAGAGCTGCTCTTGTGCTCAAATCCTGCTTGCGGGTTTCCCGCAGGCATCTGTTTGCCACTGTGAGGACAAGAGGCTGGACTAGATGGGCCATTGGCCTGATCCAGCCAGCAGGCTCTTTTTATGTTCTTATATTCATATGTTCATCTTCATTGGCTGCCCCTCGGTTTCTGAGGATGAAGATGGGGCCCAGGCAGTTCCAAAGGCTTTCACTAGAGGGAGTGAGTCCTTACCAAGAAAGGAAAGAGGAATTTTTTTAATCGAAAGCTAGAGAGGTGTCACAATCCAGACAAGTTGGGTACATTCTGTCTGGAGAAGAGGAGACTGAGCGGCGATATGAGAGCCATCTTCAAATATCTGAAGGGCTGTCACACAGAAGATGGAGCAAGCGTGAGAGCCAGTGTGGTGTAGTGGTTAAGAGCGGTAGTCTCGTAATCTGGTGAACCAGGTTCGCTTCCCCGCTCCTCCACCTGCAGCTGCTGGATGACCTTGGGCTTCTAGTCACACTTCTCTGAAGTCTCTCAGCCCCACTCACCTCACGGAGTGTTTGTTGTGGGGGAGGAAGGGAAAGGAGAATGTGAGCCACTTTGAGACTCCTTCGGGGAGTGATAAAGCGGGATAGCAAATCCAAACTCCTCCTCCTCCTCCTCTTCAAACTTGCTTTCTGCTGCTCCAGAGGGCAGGACCCGAACCGATAGATTCCAATTGCAAGAAAGGAGATTCTGAGTAAACATTAGGAAGTGCTTTCTGTTCTGCATTTTGATATTTGTTGGAAGCCACCCAGAATGGCTGGGGAGACCCGGCCAGATGGGCGGGGTACAAATAATAAATTATTATTATTATTATTATTATTATTATTATTATCATTATTATTATTGGCTCTCCTTCGATGGGGGTTTTCCAATAGAGCTGGGATGGCCAGGGATTCTTCAGCTGCGACTCCTGCATTACAGGGGGTTGGGCTAGATGACCCCTGAGGGTCCCTCCCCGCTCTACAATTCTGTGATTCTAAGTATTCCAGCAGGGGCCAGATCACGAGCAGCCCTGGCCTTATTATGTTCAGGGCCTGCGTCCTACGCTTTGCATCGGGCAAGCGGAAGTCTTTCCTCCACGCGGCTGAGCCAAGCCGGCCTCTCGAAAGGCCTCCGGGCTGTTCTGGGAGCCTCCGTCCCGCTAGCTGCCCCTCCTCCCCCTCCCCAATTTCAGCTGAATGGCTAGAATTCCTGACCTGCGGCTGGCAATATCCCCCCCTCGGTTCATGGAGCTGCTGTCTCAGCAGAGCGCCATGTCGGGAGATGAGCACCGAGCGAGACCCAGCCTCTGCCAGGGCTGAGAGCTGGCTGGTTAAGTTAGTTAATCACATCTGTGTGTGTCCCCTTCCCCCAAGAGATGTTGCAGAGCCCTGGGGGTGGGGTGGCGGGGTGGGGTGGGGGAAGGCTGGATCCTCCTGATTCTGCAAACTCAGGAGGTGCTGCCAGTTTTGGGTTCCGTCAAGAAGAGGCGGTGGCAAGAGAGGATGAGTTGGGTAGACAGAGCAGGCTTCGAAGTGTCGCTGAGGGCTCTGCGAATCCTCCTGCAGCTGCTTGGCTGCCCCATAGACACATAGGAAGCTGCCTTATGCTGAGACCGCCAGCCACACTGACAGGCAGAGACCCTCCAGTCACTGGTGGAGGAAGGGGGGTGAGGTGGGTGTGGCCAGGGCCGGCGCGTCCATTAAGGCGAACTAGGCAGTTGCCTAGGGCGCCAAAATGGAGGGGGCACTGGCCAGCCTGCCCCTCGCCCCCTGCCGCCGCCCAGTGCCACCCCAACCAGCGGCGGAGCAAGCAACTTGGGGCAAAAACCACGGCGGCGCAGGGCGCCCGGCTGGGCAGGGGGCGGGGCACCGCTCCGCAACGTACGTCATGTGCAATGACGCCACGTGGCCCGCCCCCTCGCCTAGGGCGCCAAAATCGCTAGCACCGGTCCTGGGTGTGGCCCACCCCAGGTGGCATCCCTGAGGGTGGTGACATCGCTGTGCCGCCCCCTGGGACGCTCGCTGCGGGCGGCACCTCCCTGGGATGCTCACCACTCGCTGTGGGCGGCACCCCCTGGGACGCTTGCCCCGCCCCTCATGGGTGGCTAGCCCCACCCCCTGAGTGCCGGAGCAGCTAGCTCCGCCTCTGTCTCCAGGGTCTCAGTCAGGGGGCTTTCCCCAGTCTTTCCTGGAGATGCCAGCATCGAACCTTCTGCATGTGGGGCAGACAGCGTTTCTTTGCGCAGTTGAACTATGGAACTCACTGCCACGGGATGCGGTAATGGCCACCATCAACCTAGATGGCTTTAAAAGAGGATCGGACAAAATTGCGGAGGAGGAGAGGGCTGTCGATGGCTACTAGCCACGACGGCTGTGTCTGCCTCCACAGCTGGAGGCAGCAATGTTTCAGGATATCAGATGCTGGAAACCCCAGAAGGGGAGATTTGTTCTTGTCCTCGAATCTGGCTTGCTGGTTTTCCACAGGCATCTGGTTGGCCCCTGTGAGAACAGGATGCTGGACCGGATGGGCCATTGGCCTGATCCAGTTTGACTCGTCCTATGGTTAAACCACAGAGCCTAGGGCTTGCTGATCAGAAGGTCGGCAGTTCGAATCCCCGCGACAGGGTGAGCTCCCGTTGCTCGGTCCCTGCTCCTGCCAACCTAGCAGTTCAAAAGCACGTCAAAGTGCAAGTAGATAAATAGGTACCGCTCTGGCGGGAAGAGAAACGGCGTTTCCGTGCGCTGCTCTGGTTCGCCAGAAGCGGCTTAGTCATGCTGGCCACATGACCCGGAAGCTGTACGCCGGCTCCCTCGGCCAGTAAAGCGAGATGAGCGTCACAACCCCAGAGTCGTCCGCGACTGGACCTAACGGTCAGGGCTCCCTTTACCTTTACCTTTATGTTCTTCCCCGCAACCCACTTTTATTTGTGCATTGTGCAGTGCAGCTTTAAAACTACCCTGGCGCAAACCCCACCACCGTCACCCCACCTGTCCCCAGAGCCCCCAGACTTGGTTTGTCACCGTACAAGAAGTTCCTGCGCCTGTGAAAGGGAAGGATTTGAACAAGCATTGGAGAGAGAGAGAGAGAGAGAGAGAGAGAGAGAGAGAGAGAGAGAGAGAGAGAGAGAGACATTCTTGTCAAAGAGAATAAAGGGGGAAAGTTCCAAGAGTTTTCGCCGCAGGTTTTGGCCAGCCTGTGTTCTCCTTTCAGTCTTCGCCAGCCTCTGGGACTGTTGTTCCTCCTTCATCTCTGCGGCATCGACCCTCCGGTTTCCCACAATGCCTCCTGAACGTCTCTCGTTGCCTCTAGACTGCACTTTTCAGGGCCACCGTGGTCTTGATCCTCTATTGACGGATGGCTTCCTCCCTTTGCTTCCCTTTCAAAAAAGAGGGGGGGGGTCTGTCTCTCTTCTCCTTTGCTTAGCTTTCATTTTGCCCCACCCCAGCCTCCCACAAGGTCGCCGGCGTGGAGCCGGGGCCCAATTATGATTAGGCCCCCTTGGAAGCGCGTCCTTCGCTCATTGCGACGGTTGGAGCTGTCGGAATATTAACGAGATCTTTTTGCGGCGCTTAGGAATCCAGCCGGGATGGAGAAGGAAGTGCGGCTCTGTGTGTGTGTGTGTGTTTGTGTGAAAAGAGTCCTATGAATTATGAATGGCCTTTATAGGCGAATGTGAGAAAGGAGCGCTCCTCCTCATCTCCTCCCTGAAATCGCAAAGACGTAGGAGCATCGCGTGGCGACAGGGAAGCCAAACAGATCAGGGGAGCATCTCCTGATTTCAAAGCCAGCTGGCATTTCGGAGGGCAGAGCTGGGCTGAGGCTCATATGAATAATAATAATAATAATAATAATTTATTTGTACCCCACCCATCTGGCAGGGTTTCCCCAGCCACTCTGGGCGGCTTCCAACAGAGATTAAAAATACATTAAATGCTTTAATGCCAATGAGCACCGCTTTCCTTCAGATTCAGAATGAATAGTAATAATACTTTATTGTTTATATGCCGCCCATCTGACTGGGTTGCTCCAGCTTCTCACAAATTCTTCTTCTTCTTCGTAGCCAAGTCAGATTGTCTTCCGTGAACACGATCTTAACAGTGAGTCCGTAAGTGACTGTGGAGGCCAGTTCTGGATCCACACGTCCTTCCACAGTGGGGACATTGGTTTCTGGGTGGGAGTTGATCACGGTGTGGATTTGCCAAGCGTGCCTTCCTCTTAGCACGTTTCTCCCTTGCGTCCTGAGTTCAAGTGTCTTCGAAGCCCGTGACACCTTTGCTAAAGGCTGTTCTCCAACGGGAGCGCTCGCAGGCCAGTGTTTCCCAGTTGTCGGTGTTTAAAACCTCCAACATTAAGAACCTCCCTGTACAGGGCTACCTTTGGATGCCTTCTAAAGGCCAGATCGTTGTTTATCCCCTTGACATCTGATGGGAAGGTGCTCCTCAGGGCAGGTGCCACCACCGAGAAGGCCCTCTGCCTGGTTCTCTGTAATCTCACTTCTTGCAGTGAGGGAACCACCAGAAGGCCCTCGAAGCTGGACCTCGGTGTCCGGACTGAACGATGGGGGTGGAGACGCTCCTTCAGGTATACAGGGCTTATCCACACCTAACTTTCCTCTGCTCTTTCCAGGCACAGTCCATGCTTTTAAGCTCTGTATCCGAGCACCCCCCTTTTTTGCTCAGGAGCGTTCCCCACAAAACCCCACTCTTTAAACCTCAATTGGAGCAAAGGCCAATCCATGGAAAACATGAATTGACATTTGCTCCAATTGAACACTAAAGAACAGTTTTTTGTGGGGAAAGCTCAGGGAGGTGGGGGAACCACTCAGACACGGCATCTTTAAGAGCAGGCCTGTGCCTGGAAAGAGTGGGGTGAAATAAGTGCGAATAAGTCCTTCTTTTCAGTGCTGTATTTCTCCAAAAATGGTGCCAGAATCCACCATGAATGCCTCCCTTGTTCTCTTAAAATGGTAGGATGAGAGCCACACGCCCCGCCTCCAAGATGGAGCAAGCTTGTTTTCTCCTGCTCCGGAAGGTAGGACACGATCCAATGGACCTGCATTACAAAACAGAAGATACCACCTCAACTTCAGGATAAAAGGTAAAGAGACCCCTGACCGTTAGGTCCAGTCGTGGACAACTCTGGGGTTGCGGCGCTCATCTCGCTTTAGTGGCCGAGGGAGCTGGCGTACAGCTTCTGGGTCATGTGGCCAGCAGGACTAAGCCGCTTCTGGTGAACCAGAGCAGCGCACGGAAACACCGTTTACCTTCCCGCCGGAGCAGTACCTATTTACCTACTTGCACTTTGACGTGCTTTTGAACTGCTAGGTTGGCAGGAGCTGGGACCGAAAAACGGGAGCTCACCCCGTCGCGTGGATTCGAACCGCCGACCTTCTGATCAGCAAGCCCTAGGCTCTGTGGTTTAACCCACAGCGCCACCCGCGTCCCCAACTTCAGGATAAATTCACACTAATATGCTGGTGAATTTTCATGCAAACTGGTGTGGAAATATGGAGAACTGAACTTGAGGATGGAAAAAGGAAGAGAGAAACTGAAATTGACTGGGTCTCCTAAACCTGAAGGAAGCAGATAGCCGTTTTGAGGTCTAATAGCCACTGATGAAAGCTGTCCCTGGGAAGATCGAGCGGCGCAACCAGCCTTGCGAAAGAACAAAGGGGAAGATGTGCTTGCCATGCTGTTCTTGGGCATAGGTCAGTGCTGAGAAGCCACCCCTTTGCCCTTTCAGTGAAGGAGATAACACCTGGGATGCATTCAGTGCCTGGGGGTGGGGGGCGGGGACCACAGTTGTCCTTCTTCAGGGAAATCAAGTGCCCACGGGACCTTCCGCTGTGTCAGGTGCTGAGAAGGAGAGACTCAGGTCAACCTCAGGGGATGCTGACACAGGGATGGCCAGGTGGTCAGGGGGCTGACCAGGTGCGCTGGAAGGGGTGACACAGCAGTCCCTCATAGGGCTGGGCGTCCTGTCCAACCAGAGAACGTTCCACCTATGAGCCGTTTCACGGGGTTCATCAACTGGACACCCAAACGAGGACTTGAAAGTCACCACTTTCTTTCGCAAGGGGATCCATGCAAAATATTAAGTGGCTGCGTTTTTCAGTGCACTCATATTTAAGGCCGTTGCAAATTTAAGGCTGCTGCAATCTTACGCTTCACTGAATGGTCCTGAATCTGCTGCTGAGTTTAATAATAATAATAATAATAATAATAATAATAATAAGTTTATTTATACCCCGCCCTCCCCAGCCGAAACCAGGCTCAGGGCGGCTAACATCAGTAAAAATCACAACAGAATCACAACAAAGTATAAAAGAAAACCATTAATTAAGAAACAGGTTAAAAATCCAATTTAAAATTTAAATACAGCCTCATTTGTCGCCCATAAACAAACCAAGAGGAGGAAACCATCAGACTGAGTCCAACCCGAAGGCCAGGCGGAACAGCTCTGTCTTGCAGGCCTTGCGGAAAGATGTCAAACCCCGCAGGGCCCTGGTCTCTTGTGACAGAGTGTTCCACCAAGTTGGGGCCAGTACAGAAAAGGCCCTGGCCCTAGTTGAGCTCAGTCTAATAGCCTTGTGGCTCGGGACCTCCAAAAAGTTGTTATTTGTGGACCTTAAGGTCCTTTGCGGGGCCTACTGGGAGAGGCGGTCCTGTAGGTACGGGGGTCCTAGGCCGTTTCTCTGTTTGGGAAATGTTAGGTGCCATTTGTTTATTTTTATTTTTTTCAAATTTTTTTATTAGTTTTACAATTTTATAGACATAGACAGTGGTTAAATTTTCATGCTTCCCCTCTCTCACCGTGGGAAGTTAATATCCATCCCCCCTCTCACAGGGGTATACAAAAACATAGTGCATTTAACCTTACTATTTTTTAGTAACATGCTTAGCCTGCCCTCCTTCCGAGGTCAGATGCAATCATTTTCCATAACATATTTCAATTGACTTCCTCACCTCCCCTTCTAATTGGATTTATTTCATATCATCTTTAGCAGATTAATATCCCTTCATATTAACATAGTACAGAAACCATAAAAACTTTAGTTATTTACCTAACTTTACCGCCCAAGCCTACTAGTAATTCTGCACCTTTCTAAATTTTATCATCTTATCATATATTTAAGCATAGTAACCTCTTTTATCATTAATTCATCCTCCCCTACCTCCTGTTAATTCCAGGGTTTTTGGCCCTATTTTCATTAACATAAAAATCATTTTAAAATTATTCATCATAGGTAATCACTGTGCCAGACATCATTAACCATAAACCGTCCTTCTTACAGCCAGAAAAGTAACCCAGTTAAAGTATCCTCAATTTCAGCCCACACCCACCCGTATCGCACACAGAGTCCACAGTACTTTCTGCCATTTGTTTATTTGGAACATTTGTGCCCTGCTCTTCTGCCAAAAAGGCTCCCAGAGTGGCTTATGTACAATCCATTAAAACAGGACCGTCCCTGCCTATGGAATCACGTTCAAAGAAAAGCACAGCACGCAAGGGAAAGGAGACAGGGAGGGAAGAGGAAAAATGCAAACTCATGCACCAATGCCTAAACAGTAGTTTTTATAATAACCACCTGCTATAGGTGCTGTTCCAGAATAGGAGATACCAGATGGAGCTGGTCTTTCACCAAAGCCGATGGCATGAGCCCTCCTCACCTCTCCCAGATTACACAATTAATTACGCAATTTTAATTGCACAAATGCACATTCCAGGCCAGGCTTTCCAAGTGATGTCAGGATTATTGTTCTGTACATAGAGCCGGGGGGGGGGGGCGCCCCTCTCATTTCCTCTCCCAAAATTGTTCTCCGCAAAAAATGTCAAATATTTGATATTTAACATGCGTATTTTTTCATCCAATGCAGTATGATTTCAACACAATATATTTAGCATTATTTGACATTTGAAAGTATTAACGGACAGCTAATGTAATTGCATTTAGTATCTGACAGTATTTTATAGCTGACATGCTACAATATTTAGTATTTGACATTGTGCGATAGCTGATATACAGTGGGGCTTGATATTTGACAATATTTGACATGCAGTAAGTCTGTTATGCCTGTTATGCCTGCAGTGGTATAACACTGATAATATTTGATAGTTGACAATAGCTATGACACTTGATTTTTTTTAACAAATCAACCAGGAGACATTCAACCGTTCTAAACCATGAACATTTTAAGAATTGAAATCAAATTTCATTTTCAAATTCAACAATTCACATTTCACTGTTGGAAAGGATGAATAGGTTCATATTTCCATATGTGGTGGGAATGCAAAAAATTATTTTGGAAAATAGTCTTTGAAGAAGCTTCTGCGAGCCCCAGCGTACAGACTACCAAAATCTTACGAATAATGAGACATGAAAGTAGTGTTTGGGTCAAATCAGGCCACAACTTTTATTGGCTGCAGATGTAAGAGGTTGGGCATTGGGTAGAATCCACTACTTCTGGCCCAACTGCTGGAAGAACTTAAATTTTGAGGTCAACCAGAAATGGGGGAGTTTTTGACCTGCATCAAGGAGTACCCCCCTGCTGGATTGCATCTGGGGAGTGCTGTGGCCCTAGCCCCCACCTCGGCATCCAGACAAAAGCATCTCCCCTGGATCCCTTTAAAGGGAAACCCCACTTTTGGAGGGGCAGGCAGAGGCTACAACCTCCCCTCCTTCTGTCTAAACATCAGGAAGAACTTTCTGACAGTATGAGCTGTTCCCAAAATGGAATGGTCTTTCTTGGGAGGTGGTGGACTCCTTCCTTGGAGGTTTCTCAAGCAGAGGTGGGATGGCCATCTGTCATATGTGATCTGGATGAAACTCCTACATTGCAAGGAGATGGCCCTTGGAGTCAGTGCTAGGGATTTTGGTGCCCTAGGCGAGGGGGCGGGCCACGTGACGTCATTGCGCATGATGTACGGTGTCCTGCCCCCTGCCCGGCCGGGCGCCCCGCGCCGCCGCGGTTTTCGCCGCTGGTTGGGGCGTCACTGGGCGGCGGCGGGGGGCGAGGGGCAGGCTGGCCTGTGCCCCCTCCATTTTGGTGCCCCCGCCGCCGCGGTTTTCGCCCCAAGCTGCTTGCTCCGCCGCTGGTTGGGGTGGCACTGGGCGGCGGGGGGCGGCGGGGGGCAGGCTGGCCAGCGCCCCCTCCATTTTGACGCCCTAGGCAACTGCCTAGTTCGCCTTAATGGACGCGCCGGCCCTGCTTGGAGTACCTTCTAACTCTATGATCCCAATAGAACCATAGAATACAACTCTGCCTAGCTCAGTTTTGTACAGTGTATACACTGACTGGCTGCAACTCAAGTTAATTCTGTGTCCAGGGCAGCAGTCTACCAGCTCCATCTGGTACGCAGGCTAAGACCCTCCCTGCCCGCGGACTGTCTTGCCAGTGGTTCATGCTCTGGTTATCTCCCGCTTGGACTACTGCAATGTGCTCTACGTGGGGCTACCTTTGAAGGTGACCCACAAGCTACAACTAATCCAGAATGCAGCAGCTGGACTGGTGACTGGGAGCGGCCGCCGAGACCATATAACACCAGTCCTGAAAGACCTACATTGGCTCCCAGTACGTTTCCAAGCACAATTCAAAGTGTTGGTGCTGACCTTTAAAGCCCTAGACGGCCTCGGTCCTGTATACCTGAAGGAGCGTCTCCACCCCCACCGTTCAGCCCGGACACTGAGATCCAGCGCCGAGGGCCTTCTGGCGGTTCCCTCCTTGCGAGAAGTGAGGTTACAGGGAACTAGGCAGAGGGTCTTCTTGGTAGTGGCGCCCTCCCTGCGGAAAGCCCTCCCGTCAGATGTCAAAGAAATAAATAACTATCTGACTTTTAGAAGACATGTTTAGGGAAGTTTTTAATATTTGATGTTTTATTCTCTTTTTAATATTCTGTTTCTGTTGTCCCAGAAACAAGAGATACTGCAGATGTTCCCTGAATGTCCCGGATACTGTAGAGCATATTCTCTTTCATTGTCCACTGCACAGTACACAGCGTGAACGTGTGCTGTCCCCTCTCCTGGGTGGTTTGAAACCGCTGCACGGTGGAAGTGTTGGATTCTGTTTGTCCGACATTGACCAAAGGGTGACTGCGGGGGTAGCCGAGTTTTTGGCAGCAGTGCCCCAAGGAGTAGTTTAACAGGAAGAAATTCCAGATTATACACACACACACACACACACACACACACACACACACACACACACACACACATTCAACCAGCCTATGTACTCAACTGTTGCCTCTTTGTATATATTTTAAGGCTCTTGTACGTGATTCTATCTCTCACGGTTTTATCTGTAAAATGCCTAATAAAGGTTTGATAAGTATAAGTATTCTGTTGGGAGCTGCCCAGAGTGGCTGGGGAAACCCAGCCAGATGGGTGGGACATAAACAAACAAACAAACAAACTCCAGAGTTTCAACCTGGGATTGCCCAATACCTACCTGGGCTGGTGACCCCAGGGATCAAACCAGGGATCTTCTCCATGCAAGGCAAATGCTGTAGCACAGAGCTATGGCCCCCTCCCCAGTAAGCCATTACATACATCATAAGCAATGTCCATAGTAAAACTGCAAACATGCAGAATTAAGCAAATGGATCTTTAACATATGAAACCCTTTCTTTCTTTCTTTGGAAGAAAACGCTAGACTTGGAAGACATGAGAGCTATGCATTTATCCAACTAGAAACCTCACCTCTTGGCATCCCACTAATGAAATATAAAAGCACGGCCCTGCTAAGTAAACATCACATCATGGGGGAGAGATACAATCCTGTTTCAAGCCATGCTCCTACTTAAATGCTAAAATAAATATTGATTTTTCCTCCCCTCCCAGTCTATTCTCAGCTGGAAAGCTTGGAAAGAGGGCTAGACTCACTTTCTCTCTCTGCTTCCTCAACAAGATCGTACCATCAAGCAGAAAGCAAATTTCATTCTCTCACTTCCACGAAAGCTTAAATTCTTGTGTTTATTTCTATTATAACATTTATATCTCACCTTCCTTCCAACCTTTAGAAGACATCTGAAGGCAGCCCTGTATAGGGAAGTTTTTAATGTGAATTATTATTATTATTATATTGAAAGCTGCCCAGAATGGCTGGGGCTACCCAGTCAAATGGGTGGGGTATATATAACAACAACAACAACAACAACAACAGTTGTTGTTGTTGTTGTTGAATAGGTAAAGGTAAAGGGACCCCTGACCGTTAAGTCCAGTCGTGTCCGACTCTGGGGTTGCGGTGCTCATCTCGCTTTATTGGCCGAGAGCCGGCGTACAGCTTCCAGGTCATGTGCCCAGCATGACTAAGCCGCTTCTGGCGAACCAGAGCAGCGCACAGAAACGCCGTTTACCTTCCCGCCAGAGCGGTTCCTATTTATCTACTTGCACTTTGACGTGCTTTCAAACTGCTAGGTGGGCAGGAGCTGGGACCGAGCAACGGGAGCTCACCCCGTCGCAGGGATTCGAACTGCAGACTTTCTGATCGGCAAGCCCTAGGTTCTGTGGTTTAACCCACAGCGCCACCTGGGTCCCTTGTTGTTGAATAGGACGTCCCTATGTTCATGGGAGAAATTTTGGAGGGTATGCAAAATGGCTGGGTACTTGGCAAGGTACTTTGCAGAAGGTGCTCATAACTCTCGACTGGGGAGACGAGGAAAGTGTAAAGTTCACCTGGGAGTGAAAATGGGGACCTTGACGCCAGTATCTTTATACAAGGTTAAAAGGATCTTGCATGTGCACCCCCCAACAACTTCCAAGGAGCCTGTGCTGATTATCTCTCCCCCCGCTGCCCCCCAGCTTCTCAGAGTTGCACACAAAAGCAATGACTCCGAACATTTTAATCCCCTTTTATTTCATTTCATTCTTCTTCTTCTGCTCCCCCAAACTCCTGCCAATTAAGGAGGAGGCGTTTGATGGGATCATAATCCCAGCACCAGGGGGCAGACCTTTTAAAGTGCATTGTGGGGGGGGGGAGCATGGGGAACCATAATAAAAATAATAACAAAATAAGAGCAAAAAGAACACTTTCTTTTTTTTAAAAAAAAATAAAGACGATCTCTCCTCCTCCTCTGCTCCTCTCTCAAGGTAAGGAATCAAAAAGTTATTTGATGCATAATTGATTCGCTTTGGAGTGCCTTACAAATGGCTAAGGAGCCTTGATAATAACTGAAAGGGGGGGGGGGTCACTGGAAAAGGGGGTGGGGAGCAGAGGGCCTGTTGTGACCTGAGGGGCTGTAAGTAATGGGAGATCAGCAGACTAGGGAGAGGGGGGGAGAAGAGGAGGAGGAGGAGGAGGAGGAAAAAAGGGAGGAAGAGCAGGCAAGGTAAATAAATAAACCAGCCAAAAGTATGGGGGGGGGGCAGCGGAGGAGTTAAAAAGTGCTGTTAAGAAGCATCGGCGGTGTGGGATTTCAGGCAACGAAGCTCTCAGAACGAAACAATAAATTAGCAAGCACAAAAACAGGAACAAAAGGAAAACAAAAGTCGCTAGAGAGAGCCCTTGATCTCTGCCTAAGAGCAGCAGGGAAAGGAGCTTAAAAGGCGCCGAGTCGGCAGAAACAGGTGCCCTTTTGCCCAAATGGAGACAATTTCGCCGCTCTAGGAACCGCAAGCCATGCCTGGCCCTTCCGTGGCCTCGGTGGAAGGGGCGCTTTGGGTAACCGGGTGCCATAGCTGTCAACTTTCGGATTTGAAAATAAGGGATTTTTCCAAACTTTCGGATTTGAAAATAAGGGATGCCGCGAGGGCGGAGCAATGGCACCAAGTAGCCTCGCCACCCTGCGCTCCAGAGGCTGCGCGCGAATGGGTGAGCGAAAGAGCGAGTGCATAGACAGCAGGCAGGCTGTCTGTCTGGTTGGGCGTGAGGGTCTTGCTGCACAAGGCATGCAAGCTCCGCCCCCAGTCGGTCTCAGACTCCTTATTGGCAGCCGAGCAACGCAGCTGAGGAGCCTCCCTGGCCGGCAGGGAGGGAGAGGAGCTGCTTCCTTTGAAATCCGGGAAATTTAAGGGATATCAACAATCCGGGATAGCAGTGGGAAACGGCATTGGAATAAGGGAGTTTCCAACAAAAAAGGGAGGGTTGACAGCTATGCTTCTAGTGTTAGGAGAGAGGGAGAACTTATCTCTGTCCACCTCCTCCATGCCAGCTTCTTTCACTTGCCTTTTCTCCGAACCCACAAGTCCCAAATATTGGCAACCTTTCCCCTGGGCTTTTTTTCTGGGGGAAAAGGTGGGGGGGGGGACTCACCACAAAGTTTGTATGTTCATTTATTTATTACAAACCCAGTCGCAATGCCACCCATCCCACGCAGTGGTTAAATGTAGGGCTGCCAATACGTCCGGGTTTCCCTGAACACATCCAAGAATTGGGCTGCAAAATACCATCCGGACAGATTTTTGCTGAATCGTCAAAATGTCTGGGGAAACCTGGACCTATGGCAATTGTGGGGTGTGGGGTGTGGAGGATCTTTAAAAATCCAAGGAAAGCCCAAAAACGATGATCTGGATTGGAAATGGGCACAGCTTTATTGATATAGGTAGGTTTTTGGCTCAGGCATTGAGTGTATATCCGTTCCTCCCCCCAGACAAAGAAAATTGATGGTTGCATTTTTCCGTGTATAAGACGCCCCCTTGTATAAGACGCCCCCTATTTTTTTTACCCCAAAATTAAGAAATAAATATTTTAAACATTCCGTGTATAAGACAACCCCCAATTTTAAACTTTAAAAAAAAAATTTGGGGGGGAGGAAATATAGTCTTATACCGGTACATGGAAAAATACAGTATGTAATTTTAAAAAGGTAAGGGAACTCAGTTCCTCCGAGTTCCTGCTAAAAAAAACCCTGCTTTCCGAGTTACACCACCTAATTGATCATTCTGGCCAGCCTTTCCTGACCCTTCTGCAACTCTGACAGCAGCAAGAGCTTTGTGGCCGAGACGGTGGCTACCCAGCACCCCACCCATAGCCGAGGTGGCAGGCTTCTCCGGGGCTTGGATCCAGATGCGTCCCGACAGCCGGCTGAAGATGCTGAGGCCCATAAATGCCACTCCATGTGCTCTTCCGAGACGCAGCACCCTGCCATCCCTGCCAGGGGTGCTCACGTCGCCTTGATTTCCCCTGGATTGACACGGGCTGCAAAAGGCAAACGGTTTTTGAAGGTGGCGAAGGGAGGGGAAGGCTGGCGCTCTTCATTTGTTAAAGCCGTTCAGAGTTTCTCCGCCTTTCTGTGCGCTTCGACCGGAGCTGCTTACAACAAGAGTGCAAGAGGCAAATTGCACGGGATCAAAAGGAACAAACAAAAGCAAGAAAGTTAATTGAACGAGTGCAAACCTCTCCTAATACACATATATCAAATGCAATTTTGCCTAATATACACAGTTTTGAAAGCAATTTCTACTATTTTAAAAAAAATATTCTTTCAACGTACAACAATATCATACGGATATTTATTTGCATAGCCAAAGCCATTAACAAAAGCAAAATGCATAAAACAGAACAAAACACATTACAGTGGTACCTCGGGTTAAGAACTTAATTCGTTCCGGAGGTCAGTTCTTAACCTGAAACTGTTCTTAGCCTGAAGCACCACTTTAGTTAATGGGGCTAATTTCTGTTCTTATCCTGAAGCAAAGTTCTTAACCTGAAGCATTATTTCTGGGTTAGCAGAGTTCTTAACCTGAAGCGTATGTAACCTGAGGTACCACTGTACACACTTAAAATAATGACTAAAACCAGGCATTCTGTCAGATAAGAGTTTGCTCCCCGGAATAATTTCATTTATCATTACAATATTTTTTTCTACTTAAAATTCCTGCTCTGAAGGCAAAACAGGCCGTTTTTTCATAGGTGTAGGAAGATGTATCTCCTAAAATAAGTTAATCGGATGCTCAATTGACCTCTCAGCTGGGAGATCTCTGAACATCATACAGATAAATAGTGAAATATCCCACCCTAACCCAGAAGCCGGTGTTTAGGCAATACATGCAACAGATCAATCAAATAATATACGTTCTTAGGATGGTAAGGGTACCACAATCAAGGGGATGTCAAGAGGTATAAGTCGAGCTAAATGGCTTATGCTATAACTGATGAGTGAAAAACTAGTTTTGGGGTTGTTTTCTAAAAAAATTCATCTTATAGTGTGATAACACTATTACAAAACAAACAAAAACAAACCAGATTTAGAGTAGCAGCACATTACGGTACAACCCCAGTCAAGCATTTAGGGAGAACAATATGCAAAACTTTCATGTCGAAGTCATTGAGATCGAGTACTTAACTTGCTAAAATATTTACGGTACTGCATAATAGACTTCCTTTTGCAAGCTTATAAAAAGCTTGATCGACATGCAAGAAAGCTTTCTGAATGGGAGGTTCACAACGCACCTTTTAAGAGACTGGGGGGCACGGGGGGGGGGGAGTGCATAGCACAAAGTCAACACTTGCAGCTTTGGGTATTTCCCTAGAATTAAATTAACGTACAAATTTGTCAAAGTTAGCTGCCCTTTCTTTTTCAAATGCAAGACATACAAATTTGCTAAGCAAATAAAAATAATAACACAGCTCCAGGGAGGGGAGGCAGTGCACCCCCTTACCCCACTCTGGCAACAAGGTTGAGTCTCACATGAGTGACGCACCAAGAAATCAGGAGAAGAGGCAACTTTTTCTTCTTTGGCGATCCCTCGTAGCCGAGTAAGATTGTCTTCCATAAACGCGGTTTTAAAAGTGAGTCCTTAAGTGACTGTGGAGGCCAATTCTGGATCCACACGTCCTTCCGCAGTGGGGACATGGGTTTCTGGGTGGGAGTTGACCCCGGTGAGGGTTTGCCAAGCGTACCTTCCTCTTAGTGCATTTCTCCCTTGCGTCCTGAGTTCGAGCATCTTCAAAACCCATGACACCTTTGGTGTTCTCCAATTGGAGCACCTGCAAGCCAGTGTTTCCCAGTTGTCAGCATTTATACTATATTTTTAAAGATTTGCCTTGAGAGAGTCTTTGAACCTCTTTTGTTGACCACCAGCATTACGCTTTCCATTTTTAAGTTCGGAATAGAGTAGTTGCTTTGGAAGGCGATCATCAGGCATCCGCACAACATGCCCAGTCCAACGAAGTGGATGTTGAAGAATCATTGCTTTGACACTGGTGATCTTTGCTTCTTCCAGTACACTGGCATTAGTTCGCCTGTCTTCCCAAGTGACATGTAAATTTTTTCGGAGACACCGTTGATGGAATCTTTCGAGGAGTTGGAGATGGCGTTTGTAAGTGGTCCATGTTTCACAAGCATACGGTAAGGTTGGTAGTACAATAGCTTTGTAAACAAGCATTTTGATTTCCCTGCGAATGTCCTGCTCCTCAAACACTCTGCACTTCAGTCGGGAGGCGACTAACACCAATAAGGGCAATAAGAAATAATCCTACCTAAAATTCGTTTGCACATGACTGTCTCTTTTTAGAATTAATCTGATCTGCACTCAATAGTTCAAAAATCTAAAGTAGACAAGTATCCTCCAAGAGCCAGTATGGGTTGGTGGCTAGAGTGTCGGACTAGGATCTGGGAGACCAGGGTTCAAAGCCCAAATTGGGCACTGAGTGACGTTGGGTAAGTCTCCATCTCTCAGCCTAACCTGCCTTACAGAAAGAAAGAAAGAAAAATCCTTCAAGTAGCACCTTAGAGACCAACTAAGTTTGTTCTTGGTATGAGCTTTCGTGTGCATGCACACTTCTTCAGATACCCTGCCTTACAGGGTTGCTGTGATGATCAAATGGAGAGGGGGAGAACCATGGATGGCGCCTTGAGCTCATTGAAGGGAAGTTGGGGTATAAGTGTAATAATATAAAGAAACAAATAAAAATTCAAATATTTAAGATCACTCCAGATCTTCAGAAGATGCAAAAGCCTTCCCTCTTTCAGGTCCATCTCATTTCCATTGACCTCTGTTGAGTCAACATCCAGGTTGGAGAGTCCACTGTAGTTTTGACACATGGATGCTGTCATCTTCATGGGAGGTAGAAGCCCATTCTGTATTGAAAATGCTGCCTAGATCTTTTCCTGCACCATTCACAAGCCACAGGAGCAATGGGGGCAAGAATCTTGATCCGAGTCAGGAAACCCCATGTTGTCTCCAATTTTTTCTTTCACTCTGCCACCGCCCAACTTGTATATTCCTGGCCTTCCCTCAAGTCTCTTGTGGTCCAAAAGGGCATGCCACTCTTTCGGAGGTCAAGTGCTGCTCTGTGGAAAGTACCTTGGGATTCAAAGAAGCCAATGTGCTCCTCATATCAGAAGGCTGGCTTTACCTCAAGTGCTTTCTTCCATTGGGTTTTGGGTTTGTGTGTGGCCATGTCTTGACCAAAAGTGAATTAGTGTGATGTTCAGTTTTAAGCCTTTGGGGACATGATCAATGATGCCTCCTCCCTGTCCTTGGTTTTGCGACCATTGGTATCATGGAACTGTAGAGTTGAAAGAGACCCCAAAGGCAGATCTAGTCCAACTTCCCTGTACTGCTGGAATCCCCAGCAGATGACCACCCAACAGATGACCACCTCTGTTTAAAAATCTCCAATGAAGGAGAGTCCACCACCTTCTCAGGTCATCCATTCCACTGTGGAACAGCTTTTTCCTTCAGAAAGTTCTTCCTAATGTTGAGTTGGAATCTCCTTCCTTGTCACTTGAATCCATTGGTTCAGGTCCTACCCTCGGGAGCAGCAGAAAACAAGCTTGCTCCATCTTCCATGGGACAGGCCTTCAGATATTTGAAGGCGGCTCTCATATCACCTCGCCGTCATCTCTCCTAAGGGCTGAACATACCCAACTCCCGAAAGTTCCCTATGTTTCCAAGATGCAATGACAAACTCTTGGGTTTTGTTCTCCTCGCCCTTTAAATTTTGAAGGGAAGAAAAAGGAGGAATGGGGGGTGGGGGATATGAGCTTTTGCCAAGTTATCAGATCTAACAATCCACAAGCCATGCCTGCTTCTCCGGCAGATGGTAACAGAGATGACTGCTTAGCACTGCATGTTTGACATCTCCCAGAAATAGCAAGCCATGCTGAAGTGGTAGGCCTGTAGCCACTATCAGCTGCTACGGGTGCCTCGGCTGAAAGTGGAAGTCACATGCCTGGTTTCGCACCTCCCTGATGCGAAAACGCTCTCGGGGGTGACTCACGGTACATCTGCTTGCCTCCGACTCCCCCCTCCTTCCTTCCTTCCTTCCTTCCTCCCACCCCCAATCCCCCTTCAGCCCATGGTGGCGGTTGGCTGGTTGTGCTCTTCCTCTCTTGTCACCAGCTTGTGTGACAGGTGAAGTGACACAGAGTCGGCAGAGTTGCTAAAGAGGTTGCTCCGGGCTTTTCCCACATGGGGAGGTGAGGTCGCTCCAGCAGGAGGAGAGCAAATTGGAAAAAAAACTCATGTTCTAACATCTGTTCGCTTCTCTACTTTTTTTGTTCAGAGCAGAAGAACAAAAAGGTTGGGGGGGGGAGAAGAAGAGAAAGGACAGTGGCTGTCCGACCACATGAGTGAGGATTTCTGGGTAAGTTTGCACCGATTCAGAAGAGGCCACCTCTGCATCATTCATTCATTCATTCATTCATTCATTCATTCAGCCAAAGTCCTACTTTGTTTGAATGGTGAGGCCTCCAGTTGTGGTCATTATGTGGACAACTGCAAGAGGTGGATGCATAAATGGCTACTTAGATGTCCAGCTTGGGTTTTGGATGCCCTTCATCTCCACCACAAGGTAGGCAAATGTTCTGCCTTCACTCCAAGATCCTACTTGGCTGCCATAATGTCCCAGTGGCCAAGGGCTTAGCTTCTCTAAGGAGCCTTGAAAAGACACATATCACACATGCATCATAGCCAATGAAAGGTAGATTCCACAGCCATTGTTTGATGGAAGGCCACTCCTTTCAGGAGGGCAAGCCACAAATTCTCCTTCTCATTCTGTATTCTGAAGTTCTTGAGTCTCCACACCATCGGCCAGAGACTTTTCTGTCAAATGGTTCTGTGTCTCTCACACAACTCAAGAAGTGGTGGATTCCTCCTGGAGTGAGCCTTTAAGCTCTCTATCCATAGAATGGATTCAAGTCCATTTCTGCCTTAGCTTCCTGATATTTTGAAGGTTCTGTTTTATGGCTGACCAGCAGCTGCATTCGGTAAGGTTCAGGAAGCGACATGATGCCTTCACAATAAAGCTGGAAATATCAGCTGCAGCTCCTGAAAGAAGTAGATGTAGAATCTGCTTTGAGAATGGAGTAGACCTTTCCTGATGAATGGATGAAGTGAAATGCCTACAGATGTAAACATCTGTGCCGTGACTTCCATGTTCTTCTTAATACCCTGCTTTGCCTTTAGCTGATGTCATCATAGGTCCCTTCCAACAAGACAGGAAGGACTGGGAAGCAAGAAGCAGATGGGAGACACCATACTGACAAATATACTGAAAATTCAATTTGTTTATTTACGGCCATAGGCCCACCGAAAAGAGTTCAAGTACCATATACAGCTTATACAACATCACTTTAACAATTTAAATAAGAATAGTTTAGATATGATTTAACGAGTTTAAAATCAGCAACCAAGTTAGTACAAATTACTTGTGACCCATCAAATTTAAAAAGAAAAAAAAATTATCCCTTAATTAAGACGAGAACATTTAAACGAGTACATCACAAATTTTATAGTCAACAGGACTCTATTTGGCTACATTTAGAAAAAATCAGTATTCATAGAGTAGGCTGTTTTTCTTTTTGTATGAAAGGACGACAATCAAGAATCTTGCCACTAGCAGTGATTTGCTTGGGTCCCTGTCCTGTAGGAGGTGTGTTAACTGAGCTTCCACTGTCATACCCAAAGTCTCTGTAATTAAAGGGAGTAAAAATCGGGACCGAGCAGCCCTGTGCAAAGGGCAGCCTACAAGTATGTGGTGAAGAGATTCAGTGGTTCTATTGTCACATATACATGAAGCTGAGATTTGTCCATTGGAGAACCTGTTTTGCATGACATTTGATGGAAAGACGTTGAATCTGGCTTTTGCAAAGGCAAATCTGTGAGCTGCAACTGACAGAGATGACAAGTATGATGGAATCAGCAAAGTGGGCCAGATGAATACTGAAAAAAAAATATTTTACTTACTGGAGAATAATTTGTACTTTTATTTCTTCCTTACTTTTCAACTCGTCTCCTCCTTCCATCATTCCAAATCCAGCATCCAATGTGGAGAAAGCAGCATAAATAAAAAATAAAATTCAACTTCAGAAAAAATTAATGGAACTTAGAATCATAGATAATTACAATTGCCTATGTCTACCTCCTAGGAAATGACTGCCCCATTCATGGGGTGAACAGATGCACCCCAACCCATTTTCAAGTTTCAGTGGTGCACCAGACTCCCATTTTCCATCACCTTTGCAGTATGGAAAACTAGCAAAACACTTTCAGTGGTCTCCATCTGCAACCTGGTAATATTGAGATTCCCTTTTTGTTGGACCATCTTTAAGAATCTAAGGGCAGCCCTTCTAGATGTGACCACCACATTACTTGGGATGTATTTCTTGGTAATGAGGAATATTGCATGATGAGAAAAACTAGAGAACCTTTGACACATTCTCGTGGCTTAGCAACAAAAGTTTCATCAAGGAACATCCTCAACTAGAGATCTCCAGAAGGATATTTGGGTAGGCTCTTCTGACGAGAGCAAAGAATACAACAATGGCTAAGAGGCTTCAAAATGGCTAAGAGGCTTCCGTTTTCAGCTTGAATCCAGAAATGATCCACCATATTCCATCTACAGACCTTCCCAGAACCACTAGAAGTGGTATTATATCGAGTCATTGGGCAGCCAACATGGTGCCCCTCAAAGGTAGTTGGACAATATTTCTCATCATTTTCTTGACCAATGTGGCTGATGAGAGCTGGAGTTGCACAACATCTGGAAAACATCACTTTAATTATCCCTGATGGAACCCAGTGCTGTCTATTCTGGCAGTAAGTCTCCAACATCTCAGACAGAGGTTTTGGCATCTCACCAAACATTCCTGAGCAACCTTAGCAGTCAAGGAATAAGAGAGGTCCTGTTGTGGCTCAGGAACTGGTTAATTTGCAGGAAGCAAAGAGTGGGATGAAATGGACAGTTCTCCAAATCGGGAAGGTGTAGAAAGCAAAGTCTCCCAAGGATTCATATTGGGACCTGTGTTTTTTAACTTGTTCATAAATGATCTAGAGTGAGCAGTGAGGGTGCAAAGTTTGCTGATGACACTAAATTGTCCAAGGTTGTTAAAACAAAAATAATATTTTGCCCAATGTGGGGCAGGGACCCATAACCCTGAGATTAAGAGTCTCATGCTCTACCGACTGAGCTACTCTAAAAATAATAATCTTAATTTCACACATGCACTCTTGGGGTCTGAACTGAAGGTGCCTGACCAGGAACCTGGGGCCATAGTAGATAGCTCAATGCAACATTGACTCAGTGTGCAGCAGCTGTGAAAAAGGGCAAGTTCCATGCTAGGGATCATTCAAAAGGGAATTAAGAATAAAATGTCGGTGCTAGGGACGGAACCTGGAACTTTAATGCAAAGCAAGTGCTCCGTCACTGAGCTATATCCTACCCACGTATTTTAGGGGACTAAAACATCTCTGTCCAACAATGGGACACATAGAAATCACGTGAGCCGCCACTTGAGAGCCAGTGTGGTATAGTGGTTAAGAGCGGTAGACTCATAATCCGGGGAACCGGGTTCGCGTCCCGCTCCTCCACATGCAGCTGCTGGGTGACCTTGGGCTAGTCCCACTTCTCTGAAGTCTCTCAGCCCCACTCACCTCACAGAGTGTTTGTTGTAGGGGAGTTACAGGTAGGTAGCCGTGTTGGTCTGCCATAGTCAAAACAAAATAAAAAATAAAAAAAAATCCTTCCAGTAGCACCTTAGAGACCAGCTAAGTTTGTTCTTGGTATGAGCTTTCGTGTGCATGCACATTTCTTCAGATAGCACACGAAAGCTCATACCAATAACAAACTTAGTTGGACTCTAAGGTGCTACTGGAAGGAATTTTTTTATTTTTTATTTTGTTGTAGGGGAGGAAGGGAAAGGAGAATGTGAGCCGCTTTGAGACTCCTTCGGTTAGTGATAAAGAGGGATATCAAATCCAAACTCCTCCTCCTCCTCCTCCTCTTCTCCTCCTCCTCCTCCTCTCCTCCTCCTCCTCCTCCTCCTCTTCTTCTTCTTCTTCTTCTTCTTCTTCTTCTTCTTCTTCCCATCACGAATCCACATTGTCCTCGAGAACACCCAGAGGGCAGAAGGGGAATCCTGCAGAGATTTGGATAATCTTTCAGGAAAATCATATCTATTGATGAACCAAAAGTGCAGAGCTCTGCGTGCCTGTCTATCAGCCGGAGTGATTCATCTGGCCCTCTCGATAGAACGGTCCCATTCGCCCATCAAGGCCCTGATTTACAGCAAGAGAGCCACAGACATCCATTTCGTAAATCTGCTGGGGATTCAGTCAGTCAGCAAATTTCTTCCCTGATGGGGATGACAGCTTTGTTACATTTTTGGACAGGGTCCCTGAGCAAAGGCCTTGACTCAGAAGGCTCTTGAAGGATAAGGAGGATTTCCATAGAAATTTGGGCACCTGGAAACAACTGGGGATCTAGGTGGTGTATTTCCTGACAACAGACTGAAATTCCACGTTCTCCAAAACTGGCTTGGAGGGGTTCGGGGGAACCCCTAGAACAGGGCACCGCAGGGGCGGGGGGGGGGGGGGAGAGGAAGCAGATTGTTCCATATGTCAAGCTGAAATGTTGGCCCTGATGGAACTACCGGTATCTGAATTCTTCCCATTATGGCAAGGAAAATTGCCTGCAATATAACGTGCATGTTATACTGCATACAGAAATGTATGAAGAAAAGTGCTTGAAAATGCACACGCGTTTTTATTGTGGACTTAAAAAATTAATATTAGCAAATTGATGCAGAAATGGGCAAGCTGATTTTAAGGCTGGAAAAATAAGAAACTCAAGTTTACCGATATGGTTGTTGCTGATTTATTTATGCCCTGCATTTATCCCCTGATGGAACTCAAGGCTAAAAATAGAAATAGATACCGCTAACTACATAGGGGGAAATCATTAAGAACAATAAAAACATTGATAGAATTAAAGCTATATACATATACAACATCTACTAAAACCATGTGAATAATTACAATAAAAACAGCACAGCAGCATCCATCATCACTGTGAACAAAGCAAATTAAAGTATTGGTAGCTAACTATGAGAGGAGAGTTCATGGCCTCAAAGTGGTAGCCTACATAAGTCAAGCACATATTTTTGGGGGGAGGAGGGACTATCGAGATGCACACAGGACAATGACCGTTGACACAGGCACCATAAATACACAACAGTAAAGAGTGCATGAACACTTCTTCAGATGCACATGAAAGCTGATGGGTTTTCTTGAGAACTTCTAAATAATAATAATAATAATAATAATAATCTGAAAAGTGATGTGGAAAGATAGACTTGAATTGCAGATGAGAAGATGAGGAACTGAGACATCTGAAGTGTGAATGCACACAAAAGCTCATACCAAGAACAAACTTGACAGCCACCTGTCAGGAATGCTTTGATGGTGTTTCCTGCTTGGCAGGGGGTTGGACTGGATGGCCCTTGTGGTCTCTTCCAACTCTAGGATTCTATGATTCTAACTTAGTTGGTCTCTAAGGTGCT
>JAWWNI010001653.1:0-25666 GCA_034642065.1 Darevskia nairensis | reverse complement strand
AACAAACACATGTTCACAGGACGGCGCCGTTAAGGAAGTCGCTGCCTATTCTGGAAGATACTGCTGCCTGTTTGCAGAATGAGCACCAATTCAGCAATGCACATCAGAATACCAGCTGAGCCCCTGTTGGCCGGAAAAGCCAAGGTGGGTCTGCCTAGTCCAGCAGGCTCTTCCCCATAGTGGTGTCTCCGAAATTGCCAAAAGCATAGCATGAGTAGCTATCCTAAGCTGCTGCCCACCCCCAGCAGCCCAGTAGTGAGTAGTGTTGGACTAGGACCTGGGAGACCAGTGTTCAAAGCCCCCAGTTGACCTTGGGCCAGTCGCTTCCTCTTAGCCTAACCTACCTCACAGGGTTGTTAGGGGGATTAAATGAGGGAGAGGGACTGTGTGTGAACTAAATGTGGACACAACACAGATCTTTGTCCAATCTGATGCCCTGCAGGTGTTTTGGGCAACAACTCCCATCAGCCCCAGCCCATGGTCCTATCAGTGCCAGCAATATATGGCTATCCTAGCTCAGGCTGACGGGGAGAGTTGTAGTCCAAAATGTCCTAAAGGGCACCAGGTTGGGGAAGTCTGCCATAGATGGCAAGCTGAGCCTCACAGATTCAGAAGGAGAAGGATGTGTGTCTGTGAAGGTCAAGAGTTTTAATACTGGGATAGTTACAAACCTAAAGGTAAAGGTAAAGGACACCCGACAGTTAAGTCCAGTCACAGACGACTCTGGGTTTGCGGCACTCATCTCGCTTTACAGGCCAAGGGAGCCGGCGGTTTGTCCACAGACAGTTTTTCCGAGTCATGTGGCCAGCATGACTAAGCCGCTTCTGGCGCAACGGAACACTGAAACCAGAGCAGCTCACGGAAACGCCATTTACCTTCCCACAGGAGCGGGGTACCTATTTATCTACTTGCACTTTGACGTGCTTTCGAACTGCTAGGTTGGCAGGAGCAGAGACCGAGCAACGGGAGCTCACCCCGTCTGCCAACCTTCTGATCGGCAAGCCCAAGAGGCCTCAGTGGTTTAGACCACAGCGCCACCCGCCGTCCCTAGTTACAAACCTAGGCTGCATTAAAAAGGAAAGCAGCAGATTGAAAATGATTGCAACCTGTGTAGATGGGGTAAGCTGAGAACATACGTGTGGATTCTCTTGCATTGTGAAAGTTCCTTTTTACCACTTTGCAGAACTTAATTGCAGCTTGCTACTCACAAGGAGGGGCAAAGTGGGTGTGAAATGCACTTGTATAGACTATGGGGAATCTTGTTCAGGGTCATCTCCCAACCAAGGAGAGGCATTTTTTCAGGACTTTCCCCTTTGCAAGGGTGGGAAGCCAATGAGCTCATTTCCATTAAAAAAAAACACCCCGAAAGCTAGAGGCTGTTAGGAAAATAAATTTAGCAGCTAAGAACCACATTCTGTGCTGTGTCGTGGTGTGACTTTTTTCCCCTTTCAACACCTGGAGATTCCACTCACATCTTCTCACCCCCACCTTTAACGCAACCACAGATCTTGCAACTTTCTATGCCACCAGCCTTGAGTAACATGTTGGCTTTGCAATGGATCCAGCTTCCTCACTCCCCTTTCCATGCTACAACCCATCACCACTTGCTAAGAAATAGATGTTTAAAAATCCACGTGCCTCTTGAGGCTTGGTGATCTCTGAGTAAATTGTTTTATCACTCTTCTCTTTGGCTCTCCGCATCTTCTCGTCGTCTGTTTGCAAAGGATTCTGGGAAAGAAAAGAAGAAATTTACCAGGGTGTGGGTGGGGTGGGTGTCAAACAGGCCTTGTGGAGCTGGAACAGCACTGGAAAAAACCCAGCTATTGATTGCCATGAATCTCAAATCTGTATCCTGCCAAAGGGGGATCAGGTTTCCCAGGTCAGTCGTCTTTAACCTTGAGATTACAGGTGTTGTTGGACCACAACTTCCATCGTCCCTGTCCATTGACTAAGCAGGTTGGGGATAATGGGAGTTGGAGTCCAATAACATCTGGGGACTTAAGGCTGAAGAACTCTGCACTAGGGTGGCTGTGCAAAGAGATGGACAGCTTTCAAAGTACTTAGTATTATCTTAGAGAGGGGCTAACCAACATGGTGTCTTCCAGACATGGTGGGCCACAACTCCCATCAGCCCCAGCCAGCATGGCCAATGGCCAGGGATTATGGGAGTTGTAGTCCCACAGCATCTGGAGAACACCACATTGGCTATCCTTGAATGACAAGGAAGAAGAAGGGATTCAGCTTCCCCCTCACTTTAAACACACAAGCTGATTCTTGATCTCAAGATGGTAAAAAAAAAATTGTTTGGAAGAGTTTAGGAGAAGATTCTTATGTAGTTTTGGTAGTTGTTTTTGGTAGCTTATTAGCTGTTAAACCAAGCTGACCATAAGAACACAAGACAACCCTGCTGGATCATCTAGTCCAGCAACTTATTCTCACAATGGCCAACCAGATGCCTGCAGGAAACCAGCAAGCAGGACCTGAGCACGAAAGCTCTCCCCCCTCCTGTGTTTTCCAGCAACTGATATTCAGAAGTGTAACTGCCTCTGACTTTGGAGGCAGAGCACAGCCATCATGGCAAGTAGCTCTTGATAGCCTAGTCCTCCATGAAGAAGAGTTTGAAGAAGAGTTTGGATTTGATATCCCGCTTTATCACTACCCAAAGGAGTCTCAAAGCGGCTAACATTCTCCTTTCCCTTCCTCCCCCACAATAAACACTCTGTGAGGTGAGTGAGGCTGAGAGACTTCAGAGAAGTGTGACTAGCCCAAGGTCACCCAGCAGCTGCATGTGGAGGAGCGGAGACGCGAACCCGGTTCACCAGATTACAAGTCTACCGCTCTTAACCACTACACCACACTGGAATTTGATCGAGCTTAAAATACCATGAATTTGTCTAATCCTCTTTTTAAGCCATCCAAGTTGGCAGCATCATCAAGTTGGCAGTTTGAGCGCTGCATTTAAAAGTACTTCCTTTTGTCTGTCCTGAATCTTCCAACCTTCAGTGGATGTCTGCGAGTTCTAGCATTATGAGAAAGGGGAGGAAAGCTTCCCCTAGCCGCTTTCTTCATGCCATGAATAATTTTGCAAATTTCTATCATGTCACCTCTTACTTGCTCTTTCTCTAAACTAAAAAGTCCCATTGCTAATTACTAATAAAATGGTTTGTATTGTTATTAGACCACATTTCTAATGCCAAGAAATTCTGTGCCACTTGCAGAAAGTATGCAGCTTTCAGGGGAACTTTTCAGGGGCAAGACAATTTTTGCAGTGGGTTTTTCATGTAGGACAGGAAGGACGAGGCCCTTGTGCATCTTTGGGGAAGGCCCTTGACTCATTTGTAGAGTGCTTGCTGATGCTGTGTATTCAGACGGTCCCATGTACAATTCTTGACATCACTGGTAGCATTGGGAATATCCTGTGCCTCAGACCCTGGAGAATCATTGCCACTAATTGTAGAGAGTACTGAGTTAAATAGATCAATGGTCTGATTTGATATAAGGCAGCTTCCTGAGCCCCTATCGCTGCGCTCTGAATCATCTAATCTGAAATCATAGCAGAGATGAGGCCAAGTCCAGTCCTGTAATCAGGACACAATCCCTCAGTTTTCTTGGAATGAATAATAGAATCATAGATTTGTGGAGTTGGAAGGAACACTGCAGATCTTGTCAGTGTGGTGTAGTGGTTAAGAGCGGTAGACTCGTAATCTGGGGAACCGGGTTCGCATCTCCGCTCCTCCACATGCAGCTGCTGGGTGACCTTGGGCTAGTCACACTTCTTTGAAGTCTCTCAGCCCCACTCACCTCACAGAGTGTTTGTTGTGGGGGAGGAAGGGAAAGGAGAATGTTAGCCGCTTTGAGACTCCTTCGGGTAGTGATAAAGCGGGATATCAAATCCAAACTCTTCTTCTTCTTGTCCAACCACCTGCCAAGCAGGAATCTCAGCTAAAGAGTCTGACAGATGGCCATCCAACCTCTTCTTAAAAGCCTCTAATGAAGGTCCACCACCTTACAAAGTTCCACTGTCAAACGGCTCTTTATGTCAGAAAGTTATTCCTTAGGTTTAGTCAAAATTCCCTTTCTTGTAATTTGAATCCATCGGCTCAGGTCCTCCCTTCTGGAGCAGCAGAAAACAAGCTTGCTCCATCTGTCTTGTGACAGGCCTTCAGATATTTGAGGATGGCTATCACATGTCCTCTGAGTCTGCTCTTTTCCAAGCTAAACATACCCAACTCCCTCAACCGTTCGTTATATGGCTTGGTTTCCAGACCCTTGATCATCTTGGTCGCCCTCCTTGCCACACGTTCCACCTTGCCAGAATGGGACACAGGACTACAGGGGTGGCCTGACCAATTTACCCAATTAATTCAAAAAGCTTTGAACTAAAAGCAGTTCCCACCAACTATAAAATGAATTAAGACCATTTTGAGGTAGAACTTTGTAGTTGAAGATGAACTAGAAACCGTTCATTTCCTTACATTTAAAAAAAATATTACTCTTTATATTCTTTCGACCTTTAAGCTCAAAGAATGTTACGGCTGGGGGAAATAAAAGTAACGCTTCACATTCCACTGTGTAGGTGTTTTGATGTTTTCTCAGTCTTAATCATATTTTACACTCCACTGCAGATGCGCATAACATTCTGAACGCTGAAAAGAAATTGCCGAGGAACATTTGAACAAACCGTGAATTGAACTGTGAACTGGACATGAACCAAACCCATTCATTTTGAACCATGGACTGGAGTCAGTTCCCTTTGGGACACGTTGTACTTGTACTTCAACTACAACTAGTTTCTTTTTTTAAATGAATTTTCCAATTTCCTGTTTTCTGTGCCAATATTTTCAGGTCCAAAGCTCCGTTTTTCTAATGTAGATGGATGGTAGTAGTTTCCTACCTGTTTGGGGAGGTGGACTTTGGTGTAGATGGTTTGGGGCGCATCCTTTTTCGCCTTTGGTCCTCTTTGCTGTTGGATTTCTGATGGGGAATTCTGAGAGTGGAAGAGAAAGCCGCAACGTTTACTGGTGCCTGTGACATTGTGGGCTGGAATAAATGTAATTAATAAATAATAATAATAATAATAATAATAATAATAATAAAGGTGACGAGAGGGATAAGCAGGACATTGTTACAATGGCTTTACCACCACAGGGGTAAATTATCCCTAAACTATCAGTATTAACTGTTGTATTTTTAAAAGTCAGACTTTTCCCCCCCTAGTCCACCAAAGAAATGGGTAGAGCTGCCCAAAGAAGTAGTCATTGCCTGTTTGGCCTCTGTGATCTTGGAGGAGCATGCAAGGAATTCTGGGATATAAGCCATGGATGTGGGCAGAAATGAAGCCAAGACAAAGTCACTTATAATTTTTTTTTAAAGGTGTTTATTGAATTTTGGTGACTAAAATATGGTGTGAATGGAAACTCTCAAGCCATGTGGCCTTTTTTTTTGCAAAGTGGATTTGGTGATTAAAATCCTCATTTGTGGAGCAAAGTAAAATCAGATAAGCATCGATCGTTTCTGAGTTTTTAAGTGGGTGGTTTTAATTTTTTACTTTGATAAAATACTTGTGAAATAGAAACTACCACTTCCCCCACCCCACCCCACCCTTAGGAAAGTAAAAATACCTTCAGAGACTGGCTCCACCCACAGTTTCCATTGTTACCCGCTTGTGAGGGTGACGTTTTCAAGAATATGGTATTGATGTAAGCAAATGTGTGTGAGAGAATGAGAGTTTTTCTCATTAATTCGTGGCCCTCTTGAGAAATGCACTGAAGTCCATGCCTGAGATCTTTCGGGAGCATTGAAGCACCTCCTCACAGGTCTTCAGTCCTCAAGAGACTAACCCAGCAAAAAAGGTATGAACATGTCGCTGGTTTTTTAAGCATGATCAACTTCTACTGAGTTGTGCTCAGGGCTTATTTGCTTTTGAAACCTTGCCCCCATTTCGAATTCCATTGTAGTTATCATTTACTACATCATGTTCACCGTAGGAGGGGGTTGGGGTGGTGCCTCAAAGTCTACTACAGGATCAACAGTGATGGGCAGGACCATGAAGTGGGCACGGATACCCTGGAGAGATGCTGCCAGGCAATGATCAGCCTTCACTGACCTGATGCCTTCCAGATGTTTCGGACCAGACTCTCAACTGCTCCAATTAGGACGTTTGGAAGGCACCGTTTGGGAAAGACTGGTGTCTACAAGACTGAGCTCAGTGAACCAAGGGTGCACCTGATCCAGTTCAAAACAATGTGCTCTGATCTTCAGAATGCATTACCCTTCAGTGCATTCTCACCCACTCTTTTGAACCAGGTAAACATGACGTTACCCACAATCCACTGGTTTAATTCTGAAATGCTGTGCTTTGAAGCAGTTTCTCTAAAGCCAGTTTCGCTCTCCTTTCAAAAGTGTCTGAGTGGTGAATCCCAGGAGTATAAAGCTGGAACTGTTTCCTGGGGATGGTGGTCCTACATTTCCAGCATCAGGGGTGGTTGTATCATGGAGAAGCAACCCACACGACCCACCCACCCACCCACCGCCTGCCTACTGCAATCCTACCTGTTGCTGCTCAGAAAAAAGCCCCATGGAATTTGATGGGGCTTACTCATCAAAGTGGGGACATGGGTGGCGCTGTAGGTTAAACCACAGAGCTTAGGGCTTGCCGATCAGAAGGTCGGCGGTTCGAATCCCCGCGACGGGTTGAGCTCCTGTTGCTCGGTCCCTGCTCCTGCCAACCTAGCAGTTCGAAAGCACGAAGTGCAAGTAGATAAATAGGTACCGCTCTGGCGGGAAGGTAAATGGCATTTCCGTGCGCTGCTCTGGTTCACCAGAAGCGGCTTTGTCATGCTGGCCACATGACCCGGAAGCTGTACGCCAGTTCCCTCAGCCAGTAAAGTGAGATGAGCGCTGCAACCCCAGAGTTGGTCACAACTGGACCTAATGGTCAGGGGTCCCTTTACCTTTTACTCATTGGTAGGTAGGATTGAAACAATAGGGAGGGGAAAGCTATGCTAATTTCTGCCCATCAGTCTCTGCAAACAAGTGTGTGTTTGTGTGTGTGTGTCGATCTGTCTCCTTTCACTCACTTTGAGAAGAAGCAAAGCTGGGATCTCTCCAAGCAGGTACAGTGGAACTCATGAGCAACCCTTCCACAATGGCTATGCTCCACCTCCATGTTCAGAGGCAGCAATGCTTCTGGATACCAGCTGCTAGCAAACCGCAGGAGGGGAAATTGCTCTCGTGCTCAAATCCTGCTTGTGGGTTTCCCACAGTCATCTGTTTGGCCACCGTGAGAACAGGATGCTGGACCAGGTGAGCAATCTGGCCAGTGGCTCACATCTGATGGTGGAGGGAGAGCATAGCCATTGTGGCTAACAGACATCAATAGCTTCCTCTTCCACAAATTTGTGCAACCCTCTTTTAAAACCAGGCAATGTGTGTGTGTGTGTGTGTCCAAAGAGGGGCTAAGAAAGAGTTTAAGCTTCAGCTCTGTGATGTGTTCACGTAGACTTGTCCTCTCTTACTTAGGAGTAAATCCCAAGGTGCTCTTGGCTGCAGCCACATGAAGATGATCACTAGGGGAGTTGCTGAGGTGAAAAGGGAGGAAACATGGACAGACAGTGGGCCAAGTGGAAACACATCAAACCGTGATGCTGTGTACCAGGATCTGCAAAATCAAATGGAAATGCAGACAGGAAAAACAGCCTTGCTTACATTTTAACCCTCTAACGTGTACATACCACTTGAGTGGAAAATCCCTCCGTGGCTCAGTTGGATCAATGGAACTTACCTGGGGAATGTTTTCAATTTGAGAATAAACAGTGTGGCACTCTTTGGGTTCTGCAAAGAGAAATCACGTATGTTAACTGAATGGGCCTCCCCCCCATTCAGATATGCTTTAATTATGATTTTTCTTATAGCCCTTCAAAGGAGCTCACAAATTCTAATTACTACAGTAATTGTCGAGTCTCTAGGCAGATAGGTCTCTCTTTCTGGCCACCTTTGTTGTTTGGTCTTGCAAATGAAAGAGGATAGATCTGCCCAAAGAGAAAGTCATTTTCTTTTATTTTCTCTGTATTTCTGGAGGACTCTCATCAGTGAGTTTGGAGTTGTCAGCTGGGGCACTGTCTATTGATTAATGTGTTGATAATCCATTAGAAAATGTATCTTACGACTTAGTTTTTTAAATGCTGTTAAATGCCAGGAAAGAGGAGCACAGGAGAAACATCAAGAAGCAGATTAGTTTTTGCAAAAAAAAAAAAAAATGCAAAAATGTTAAATGTAAGCAGAAAGAGCCAATCAATAAGCTTTGCAGTTTAATCATATATATTTTTATTTCACACACACACACAATCACAAAACAGGGAAGGAACATAAATGGGAAATCTTCCATAGGAGATTGTTTATGTTGCAGATGTAAACCAGTTTAAAATCCTCCGTCATTGTTATGGACATAAAGTCATTGTTATGGACATAAACCAAGGAATCCTGGGAATGGTAGTTCCATTGAAAGGCCAGGCATCTTTCATAAAAAAGGCCTCAGCAAATCCAACTACAGGTCCCAGGGTCCTTTGAAGGAGTCCAAAGTCATTTAAACCAACTTTAAATTTGTGGTAGAGAAAGAAAAGGTATTTTGTTCTAGAACCTACAAACACATCTGCAGCAATTTGTTGCTTATTGTCAAGAAAAACAAGAGAAAAGATCAATCATTTCCAGAATAGCAGTTTTGGGGGGTTTAGGCTATACAAAATTCACAGCTTTCAGTCAAAAAGCCCGGCAGCAATGGACTTTCTCTGGTTTTCCCCACTATAAAGTTCACGTTCTTCATAAAACAGCATTATTTACATCACTGCAAAGATTGTTCACTTTTACTATAGATTTGAGTGTCTAGTCTTTTCTTCTTACTGAAGTTTCTGTACATTCCAAATTAATGTTCACTTTTGTTAATCAAGCGTTTTGTATTGCCATTTGTTTGAATTTCTGCCTTTGCTCTCTATTCACAACACTTTCTACTTCTCTCCCCCACCTCTCCTTTCCTTGAGAGCATGTGCCTCCATTGGCCGCATTCACCCATACTTGGATTCTGTTCCTGGAAGGCAGACATTGTATTTTCATCTCTACATGTCTTTTACCAAGAGGAGGGCAAAATTGTTCCAGGTCTCATTTAAAAGCAATGGAGGAACTCTCGCAGGAACCTACTGGACAACACCTGTAGCATCACGAATAGCAAGTCATGTGAGTTGCATCCAATGTTAGCCATACTCAGTGTAAACCTATTAAAGTTAAGGGACCTAAGTTACTCATGCTCATTAATTTTTATGGGCCTACTCTAAGTAGAACTTAGTTGGATATCACCCACCTTGCTTGCACGAAGTTTGGTTTAAAAAGACTTCTTTTACTTGTACTTTACTTTTATTATTAGTCCTTTCTAAGTAGAGCACTTCTTCACTTATTATTATTATTATTAAAATTTCTACTGCACAGGATGGCAAACCACAAAGTAGCAAAACAATACAATTGGCAATAAAATAAAAACCTATTAACATCATTTAAAAAAACACATCATTTAAAAAAATATTTTAAAACACATAGGCACTCGTGTCATATCACCTTTCTAGGTAAAAAAAAAAGTACCCAAACATTTCTCTAGAAATTAAGTAGGTAATTTTTTTCCTCTTTCTTTCCTCTCCTTCACATCCCACAGCCCTGAAGCGCACAAACTCAGGAGTCACTGCGTGAGAGGAATGCAAGTATGGATTCTCCCCATTGTACATTCTCAACATATGAACTGATAAACCATCGTAGAATCATAGAATTGTAGAGTTGGAAGGGGCCATTTGGGCCACCCCTAACGGTCCAACCTCCTGCATTGCAGGAATCCTTTGCTCAATGTGGGGTTCAAACTCACAACCCTGAGATTAAGAGTCTCATGCTCTACCAACTGAGCCATCCCAAGAATGACCCAAAACAACTAAGAAGAAAATTGGAGAATGGGGACCGAACCCGCAACCTTGGCATTATCAGCACCATGCTCTAGCCAACTAAGCTATCTAGTTGATGGCAAAAGACAAGAGGGAGTCAGTTGCCACGTGTGAAATTCTGTCAGTTTCCAGTTTTCCCTTGTCAGTTCTAATGAGAGGCAAAGAGCCTTCAGCTAATGTGTAAGAGGCCAGGATGCTTGCGTTTGTGTGTGTACTGAGTGGTGATCCTTAAGACCCTCTTGGATGGGGTCTAACTGGGCAAATTAGGGAACAGAGCTGTCATCTGATTAAAGGACTCTTTAGTTGATTAATCATGTTAGTTGCTTATTGTCAAGAAAAACAAAAGAGCAATCACTTCCAGAATAGTAGTTAGTCGATTAATCAAACGATGTTTCATTAAATCTGGAAATAAATAGAACACTACTGAAAGCGGGGAAAGCCCTCGCCATTAGAGGATGCGCACACACACATGACTCAGAAGTGTCGCCACCTTAGCAGAGGCCTTCCCATGTGTGCAGGGAGAGAGGGAAGGCAAGAGGGGATGCCAATTCTATGGTGGTTCAAATTGATCAGATATCCAATTAATTTAGGGCACTTTTGAAGCTGACCAGTAGACTTTTTAAACTGGTTAATCTAACCGATTAATTGGCAAAATGCTGCAGCCTGAATAAGGAGGGCTCCTTGTCTTTGAACAAGCAGGGCTGGTGGTCAGCGGACAGTGTAGTCACACACCAGCCAGGACCCACAGCAGAGACAAGTGTCACACTCCACTTCCGAGGAGGAAGTGGGCGATTCCCTCAGAAACCCAGTGAAAGCATAGGTACTGGGGCAGGGAGGGAGGGAGGGAAGGAGCAGAGCACCAGCTGTTGCATTTTATCATGGTTGTTGCCATTAACAATAAAAAATATTCCCATCTTCTCCTCACAACAACCCTGTGAGGTAGGTTAGCCGAAAGATACCGAACGGCGCAATGTGAGCAGAGGGGTGATTTGAACCCGGGTTTCCCTAGCCCTAGTTCAACATTGTGACTGGCAGGTTTAACAGGAGCCCAAGCGAGTTGTACTCAGCTCCTGCCAGGGAAGCAAAAGGAGAATGGGGGTGCGTGATGTGAGGGAGCAAGGGAGCACCGAGTCAGACAGGGAAAGTGGCAGCGGGGTGGTGGGGACATCCAGTTTCAAACAGTGTGCAGAAACTCGTAGCCGGCTCTGGGGAAAGGCCGGAGGGGTGCGTGTGTGTGCAGAGGGCCCCTCGCCTCACTCAGTGATCTGTAGCACCACCTGCCAAGTAATTAGGAGACATATTTCAACCTGGGATTGAAAGTCTACTTCGCCGATCATCACATCTATTAATCGTTCGCTGCTCAAAGCCAAAAAGCGTGCTTCGAAATTGTCCCACTTGATAGAAACAAGAGGAAGTTTAAACGGACTGGCTGAAGTGTGCAGAGACCAGTTGCAAAAGCCTGGACTTTGCCTGGCGCAGCTTCTCCCGCAGGGTGAAGAAAAGCTGCCCCACCTGAACTTCAGTCTCCTCCACAATTATTTCAGGCACTCCAATAAACCTAAGAAGAAGCTGGCTGCTGGATCAGGCCAAATGCCCATCTAGTCCAACATCCTGTTCTCACAGTGGCCAACCAGATGCACATTATGGGAAGCCTGTGAGCAAGCCATGGGTGCAACAGCCCTCTGCCTACCTCTGACCCTCAGCCACTGGGATTCAGAGACAGGCTGCCTCCAGGAATTTACTTAATCCCCTCCTAGTAGCCACTAGCCCAGTGAAGGACATGAATGAATTAGGCATTTTGCGGCAAAGTACTATCCTTTGTCTGCCTGTCCTGAATCTTCTGCAAATCTATTTCACATAGGATGACTACAAATTCTAGGATCATGAGAAGAGGAATTGCCCACTTTTCCTACAGGGGTGGGACGGGCACTGTCAAAGCAGGAAGGGGCGGCTGTTTTACCTGACTGACGTGCAGGATTCAGCTGTTTCCTGCGGGAAACTGTGGAAAGGAAAAAAACAAAGTGAAAAAGGGGAAGCGAGCAGGCACATATGTCTTAATGCTGATCTCCTGGGGGTGGGAAGTGGTTCCCCTCCCTTCAGTATTTGCTGCAGGGCTGTTTTTCATGCAGGAGCCCGTGGAATAGCCACTGGTGCCAAGTAGCATTGAGCTTTGTACAACTACCCCTTTGTTGGTAAGTGTTGCCAATTGACCAGGGGGAAAGAAAATCCTGCTTGGTCTGCTATCATATGTTGGACACAGATAAGAGGTAAAGGTAAAGGGACCCCTGACCATTAGGTCCAGTCATGACTGACTCTGGGGCTGCGGCGCTCATCTCGCTTTACTGGCTGAGGGAGCCGGCGTACAGCGTCCAGGTCATGTGGCCAGCATGACTAAGCCGCTTCTGGCGAACCAGAGCAGCGCACAGAAACACCGTTTACCTTCCCGCTGGAGTGGTACCTATTTATCTACTTGCACTTTGACATGCTTTCAAACTGCTAGGTTGGCAGGAGCAGGGACCAAGCAACGGGAGCTCACCCCGCCGCAGGGATTCGAACCGCTGACCTTCTGATCGGCAAGCCCTAGGCTCTGTGGCTTATCCTGCAGCGCCACCCACGTCCCACATGGACACAGACACCAGCCAGTAAAGCTGTTCACTATCTGCAGAGCAAGGAGATGCAACAGGGAAAGAAGCAAGGTCTGGTAAAAAGAGCTGGCAACCCTAGCAGGGACAGCACTTTCACACTTAGGGAGCAAAGGAGAGGAAGACCTTCCTTGTCCCCCTGGGGGCCGTGCCAAAGCGCTGATCGTGCCAATCACAGGGACTTCGCTGATTCCCCTAGTCAGATTGCATATGACTCAATGGCATCAGCAGGTGGATTGAGATGTATAGAACCAGTTCAAATGTGTGCTGGAAATGTAAAATATAAAAGGAGGGAAGGTACTTTTTATCATATGTCGTGGTCATGTGGGGTGGTAAAAGCTTTCTGGGAAATGATATATAATGTATTAACAAAAAGTTTAAATGTTTAAACAAAGATAGCCTTTGTTTAAAAAAACAGAAGCTTTTCTGTAAGGAATCCTAGGTGTGGAATTACCAAAAGAAAAGATTGTTTATGTATGCAACGACAGCAGCAAGGATGCTCTTAGCCCAGAGATGGAAAGAAGAAAAAGTACCGAGTGGCAGAGCAAGCTGATTATGGAATATGCCGAAATGGCAAGATTGACGGGAAAGATCAGAAACCAGGAAAACCAAATGTTTGTGAAAGACTCGAATAACTTTTTAACATATTTGAGAGACCACTGTAAACAGTTGAAATCATACAGGAATACAATGACACTTGTAAAGTAACATGAATTTTGGATACTATGGATATTTAGTAGATAGATTACAGTAAAAGATGCAGGAATAACATTTAGAAATGGAAGCCATCGAGGGAGGGAGGGAGGGAGGTCTGAAGGTTCGAGAGAACCTTTTCTTTTTGTTTCTTTTTTGTTTTTGAATTGTTATGCTTGTTAATTTCTATGTAAAATTAATAAAAAATATTATATATATATAAAAAAGAAACTAGCCCAATGGATGGCTGATGGATGTCAAGTGCTCTGGGCCATGATCAAAAGTGGCCTCTCTCAGGGCTACGTCTCTGAGTGGTTTAACAATCAATCCTTCATCCCAGGGAACTGTATCTCTGTGAGGGGAATAGAGGGTTGGACTAGATGACCAACTCTACAATTCTATGATTCTCTTAGTTTAGATTCGTTCACTTTTTCAACAGGGAATTTTAAAGCGGTGCAGATAGTTGCATGAAACCCCGTACCTCTTTTCTTCTTCCACCACACAAAAAGGACAGCGAAGATTATAATTGCAACAGCTATCACTGCAAGAATAAGCAATATGAACGTAGAGGTGCTGCCATTATGTTCGTCTTCTGAAACAAACAAACAAACAAACAAACAACATAATTGTCTTTTTAACCTGTATTTTAATTAATGGTTTTCTTTTATACTTTATTGTAATTTTACTGATGTAAGCCGCCCTGAGCCCGGTTTCGGCTGGGAAGGGCGGGGTATAAATAAAATTTATTATTATTATTTATTATAATTTAGTAATTCCAGTAGTAATGATAGAATTGCGGAAACATTGCTGAAACTAAGTCACAAGGGCTTTGCTAAGCCTACTTAAATTGCATAACTTTTTTTCTGAATAAACTTTTTCTTCTTATGTCAACAACTCATTCACTGAAATATTTGATCTTTAGCGTATGCTTTAAAAAAAGAAGAACACCCCCACTACCTCTGATTTAGGCTGACAAAGGAGTGTGGCAGGTGAAATTAGGTGGAGGGCACACTGTCGGCGGCCAACCCCACAGGGTTGGCGCAGGAATGGTGGGTGCTAGCCAATTTCACCAGTCTAGTTCCCCCAAAAGCCCATGACATGTTCCAGAGATCCAAAGGTGTTTTGGATATGTGCTCCTCAAACAGGTGCAACCTCTTTTTTAATGGAGGCTTTGGGTGAGTGTGAGTGGATGTTGGGGGCTGGCGGGTTTGCCCTATAGCTGCTTGGGAACTGAAGGAGAACAGGTCAAGGAGCACACATACCACCAGCAAAGGCCTGTGAGAGATGATGGGCCAGTTCCTACCCCCATCTTCCCTGGAGCTCTGTGTGCCCTGAGGGAAGGGAGAAGGGGAGGCCAGCCCAGGCCACAAATTGTGCCATCAGCTCCAAGTTGGCATGGGAATACATTCATCTTAGCGTTTTAAAACTGCAAACCACCTCGGGTATCTTCCAGCAGAAAGGCAGTATAGAAATCCAATTAAATAAGTAAATAAAAGTAAAAAACTGCCATACAAAGAAGGAAAACTTCTTTTTAAAAAATCTGCTGTGATATCACAAACCTTTGACAGCAGTTTTGGATTATAGCCCAACACCCCCAGTCCACAAAGGGCCCACCCTTGGGTATAAGGTGCCGTTTTGCAAAGGTGTCAACTTTTTTTTTTTTTTGAAGTCTTTAAAAAAATAAATTAAGAATTATTGTACTATAGAGTACACATAATGGCATTTAATACATAAAATAACACAGCTGTGGAACAAGAAAATAACATCCATTGTGAAGGGAGAAATCGCCTTTGCTTTTAAATGCTTCATGACACACAAGAGCTTGGCAGGTGAACCCTGCCCAGGTACAGTTGAATCTGTTGATTATGGTTTCTCTCAATTTCTTCTTTTTCCAATCTTTTGTTTTACCCCATAGCAATAATTTTTAAAAGTGCAGTGCATAAGCATTTGTGTGCATTGCAGGGGACATCAGTCCTACTATATGTATTTTTGTACACAATTTGGCCTAGTATACACATTTTTGTATTGTTATGGGTTTGGGCTGGTCAGTCTGGAATAATACCCTGGGTCCCTTACAAACCTGTGATTATGTGTATGGGAGGCTAGAATCTATAGAAGGAACCTTGCTGAAACCTGTCAGGCCGCTTCCTTTACATCTTTAAAAAGTGAGCTCCATTGCTATAGAGACAAATGGGTGAGCACTTTCCCACTGTACCTGCCTGAATGCCAGATCATCCTAGGATGGAGAACAATAGGGTGTGGCAGCTGTGTTTGGGAGAGTTGTGTGTGTGAGTTGGCTGATGCTGGTATCTAGAGACATGTCTTACTCTGTGCTGGACTTTGGGGCGCCCCTGAAACCCTAAAGAGGAAGCAATATCTGTTGTGGGGTTAATGCTATGAACCTCTCTGGCCTATGCTCAGGTTGTATAGATCTGTAAATAGAACCATATATCCTAAAGACACCACAGTCTCCATCGCCCCTCATTCCGAGGAAACCAAACCCTAGGTACAGGTAGGTAGCCGTGTTGGTCTGTCATAGTCAAAACAAAATAAAAAAATTCCTTCCAGTAGCACCTTAGAGACCAACTAAGTTTGTTCTTGGTATGAGCTTTCGTGTGTGCATGCACACTTCTTCAGATACACTGAAACAGCTGTTTCAGTGTATCCTGTTTCAGTGTATCTGAAGAAGTGTGCATGCACACGAAAGCTCATACCAAGAACAAACTTAGTTGGTCTCTAAGGTGCTACTGGAAGGAATTTTTTTATCTTTTATTTTGTTCAAACCCTAGGTATTAATAATAAATAAATATTTTTTTAAAAAAAAAATATATTGTATACTGCCCTTCACCCTGGAACCCCTGAAATCTCTCACTGCTTGGAGGGTGGGGTAGCGTACAACAGTATGTTATGTTTTGTTTATATGCACATTTTTGTGTACATTATTTGTTTGGAAAACTGCATCAAAAAATTGGAAGTACAAATTTCAAAATCAGCTGTGTTTAACTCCCTGTATTGGTTTGTGACATTTCCAAACTTATTTCCCCCCAACCCTAACATTCCTCTTTTTTCCTTCATCTCCATCCCTGAAAAACCTGCCTTTCGGGTGACTTCTAAAACTTAGAAGGAGTGACTTCTCTTCCTTTCAGCTACCCACCCTGCTACACTGTTGTGGACATCTGTGGTCCCCCCTGGATTCAGTTGTTCCTTGCAGGTCAAGAAAAAAGGCTTAGACTTCTTTTGCAGCCTTCTGGTTTCATTCTGAATGTAAATCTCACACCTTGCCATGCGGTTCCACCTCGGTGTACACGACAGGAAGTTGCGAAGCAACAAGACAGAAATAAACCTATCCAGAGAAACACCCCAAACTTGCTTCACCTGATATATCTGAATGACAAAATGCTCAAAGATCTTTCTGGCTACTTCCTTTGTTAATGGAATGGCTTTGCCCGTGAATTAAGTACTGCCATTTACTGGTACATGTTCAAAGAGGGTGCCATAGAGATGATTGGGTGGGCTTTCTCCCACCTCACCTGGCCGGATGCCATGTCATCCTAAGGATGGAGAACAGCAGGCCAAGGGAGGGTGTGTATGCAAGAGTGAGAGAGAATGGTTGGCTGATGCTTGAAGCTGGAGACACAGGCATGTCTGTTCTGTGCAGGACCCAAAGTTCTGCCTTGGATCTTTGCTGGAATCCTAATGGGAAAGCAATATCTGTTGGGGGTGTTCATGCTGTGAGTCCTTACATCCTATGCTGAAGTTGCATATACAGGTATGTGTAAATAAAATTATATATCCCAAAGACACCATGGTTTTCATTGACCTTCATTCCAAGGAAACCAAACCCTGGGTAAGCACAGGAACCCCTGCTTAAAGACTAGGGTGTGTGCAACAGTATTTAATGTAGCATAATAGGGTTTCAGGGGAAACTGGAGATTGAAGGGGGGCAATTTGGTGGCAGCAGGTAAGAGTTAATGCTCCCTCCTTTTGAACTAGGTTAGGAGAAGGCTCTTGTCTTGCTCAGCCAATGGACACCCTCTTCTTCCTGGTAGTAGTGGTGGTATAGAGAACCCCATGTGGCATAAGTCACAGAGATGAAGAAGAATTACAATTTGGGAGGGTGGGGGATGCAACAAGGGACAGAGGGCGGGGACAGAGCTAACCAATCTCCATGGAGGCCACCATCTTGCTGGGTTCACAGTGAGAAGCAGAGGGGCTCAGAGTGAGCAACAAGCAAGGGGTGGAATCAATGAGAAGTCAATGGCTAGGAATGTTGACTAATTAGACTGGGTGGGGGGAATGGCAACTGGGTGGGAGGGGAATGGAATGGGGAGCATGTGGAAAGGGAAGAGAAAGAATGAGACACATAGATACTAGAAAGGGCAGAATGAATCATCTCAATGTCTGGATAGGCCATTTCTTGGTTCATGCTACTAAGTTATTTCTAACTGCATCCCCAGGGATGGAAGTGAGAGCGCTCCAAATAAACCAATGGAGAAATCCTAGAAGAGAGTGGCTTCTGTTATGCACCCCTGCAGTGTAGTTCATACTTAACAGTGCAGGTGAGAGTGTTAGAGGTTTGCAACAACCTTAATAAATAACTTAATATACTTTTTAATCTCCTTGGATCTTTTAAACAACTGTTGTTGTTGTTGTTTAGTCGTTTAGTCGTGTCCGACTCTTCGTGACCCCATGGACCAGAGCACGCCAGGCACTCCTGTCTTCCACTGCCTCCCGCAGTTTGGTCAGACTCATGTTGGTAGCTTCGAGAACACTGTCCAACCACCTCATCCTCTGTCGTCCCCTTCTCCTTGTGCTCTCCATCATTCCCAACATCAGGGTCTTTTCCAGGGAGTCTTCTCTTCTCATGAGGTGGCCAAAGTATTGGAGCCTCAGCTTCAGGATCTGTCCTTCCAGTGAACACTCAGGGCTGATTTCCTTAAGAATTGATAGGTTTCATCTTCTTGCAGTCCATGGGACTGCATTACAACTAGCATTAAATAATAAAAGATCCTAGCCTCTTGCTGTATAATCTTTCATTTTGTAAACAGAGCTACACTGGTATGTGGGTGATTTCCCACGCCTGTTTTGGATGGGTCTGCACACTCCCTGAAGGACCAGGATTTAGTTTTTTTTGGGGGGGGGGCTCCTGGATATCGCGTTGCCACTAAAGTCACAAGTAGCCTCATTGACACAGGGTCCCTATTTCCATCTATGGAGGTTACTGGACTGGGAGATTACTATAATGCAGTCAATACGTAAATACAGACATAATACCGGGTAGTACTATAACAAACACCAGTGATATGAGAGAGAGAGAAAGGAAAAAAGCTAACCCAACTTCAGATTAAACCCAGAGTCTCCAAAACAATTCATAGCTATAAATCTAACGTCCTCATTCTAATCTGGTTTGCCGCCACTGCAAAAAGTGGCTCCACTTTTACTACAAAACCGTTAGTCTCACTCAAACGAAATTGAACCATTTCAACCGGGGCATTCCTGCTTCCATTTTTCAACAAGCATTTCAAAAATCTCTCTCAGATCGCTGTATAATGGGGAAAATTAACTGATAATGGATAATATCGGATATTGATTACTGCAATGCACTCTACATGGAACGTCCCTTGAAGCCCTGTCTTTCTCCAGGGTTCAGCCCTCCCATTTCATAGAAGTATCTTATCTCTGGTGCCCACACACCCTTTATCAATTCACAGGGTGAAGCTGCTGGTGTGTGTTTTGCTTTGCTAATATCCTACTGGAGGATTGTGAGCTGCTGCTGCTCAGATGTTTGGGGGCACCATTTTGGGGAAACCTGCAGGCTAGCTTATCTTTAACCTTTTCTCATATGACTCTTCTCTGCCCCCCACTCCCCAGCACACATTGGCCCAGCTGTTTGGGCAATGCCAGAATTAGCTTCATGGTATAGCGCAGGGCCTGAGCTCTAAGCTTTATCAGAGATGTCCACACATCCCCTGTTGTCTGCTGTTTCCTGAGCATATTAAGGCAGACCAGTCGGCTGCGTTTGAAATATAATATTCTCAGATGCAGTTTTCTGTTTCTTGTACAAGCATTTAACTTGTACATTCCCCCCACACACACCCCTGAAATAAAGTACAACGGACATGCACACACAAAGCACTCAACACAATGGCTATACATAAAGGCACAGAAAACAAACCGAAGCTAACTATATTGTTCATCACAGTTTATCCCATCAAATTACAGTATGCCACCTGGCATGACACAAAAGATTCCATGTAAATGTCATCTTGAGGAAGGCATTTATCCATGACCACGAGTTACATTGGCTAGAGAGTCTAACTCCTGGCCCCTGTCCTGTATCTAACATGTGGCTGGATTGACTCACTTGGGGATATTTGCACCCTCTTTCCCGCTCTGGGGACTGACCCCCCCTTGGGACAGAAGGCAGCACAAGACTTTCCGAAGATTTAAGTGAAGGGGCACAAACAACAAAGAACAGGGAGTGGAGCTCACCAGTCTGCGTGGGTGTCCCAGGTGTCATCGCTTGGTGCTCTGCTTGAGCCGATGGGACAGGGAGCGAGTGCGAGAGAGCAGATTGGAAAGAGAGATCAGGCAAATTGGCAAAGATCTGGAAAAAGAGTTCTGTGCATCTTGCACCGAAAAACTGCCTTTGGAAGGAACGTTACTGTTCCATTGAAGTGCCTGTGTTGCTTAGTTAGCATATGCTGATCAGCTCTTTGAGCTCTTGGGATTTCTGCCCTGATGCCTTCCTAGGGCCGTAGGGAATGCCTGACCTCCCCCACTGCATAACATGTTGTGGGGGCTTTATTGTTTCTGACTACAAGTCAGCCTAAAGCCTAGACCTGACCCAGTCTCAGGATCCTCAAAGGATGAACCAGGCACCCCACAAGCCAAGGACCTTGAGGAATAAGCAAGGCCTCCTGGAATCAGTGTGAACAGCAGAGAATTGTCAAACTGTAGAGGCAGCCCTCAGTCCTTGAGAACATTGGTGCCAAACAAAATGCAGGCTTAAGAGCAGGTTTCTACAGACCCAGAGTTGTTGTGTAGCTTGCAAATATGGGGTCTACACGTGAGTAAGCCTCTACACAGATTCACACACTCCTTCTCTGTCCTCCATCTAGGCAAGCAAGGCCACATTCACACCATACATATCAAGCACACAATAGCCATGGCTTCCCCTAAAGCATTCTGGGAGCTGTATTTTGTTGAGGGCACTGAGAGCTGTGGGGAAGGCCCTTATTCCTCTTGCAGAGCTACGCTTTTGTGTGGTGGTTTACGTGCCAATTCCTCTTCACAGGGAACTGTGGGAATTGTAGCTCTGGGAGAGGAATTGGGGCCTCCTAACAACCCTCAGCACACTTCACAAACAACAGCTCCCAGAATGCTTTTTTTTGGGGGGGAGGGGAGCCATGACTGTTTAAAGTGGCATGGTGTGAATGTGGCCCAAGAAGCACCATTGAAGGGCACGTTCCAGTCCCTCGAGGACGATGCGAAGCAGGGCTAGTGAAGGATGTGGCCTGGGGAAGAAGGAGTGTGTGGCTGGTTTGGTGTGGGGAGGTTCCTAAGGGGTGTGTGTCTGCACTTGGCCCCCAGGCCTGAAAGGGCCCATCTTAGGTGGACATCCTGTGACGTATTGGCTGCATTATTTCTGTTTGCAGGTGGAGGGTTGCAGCGTTCGCAGCTCTTCTGTTACTTAAGAAAATAAGCCCCCTAATCGTATTCACTAGCCTGTCGAGTAGAGCAGTCACAGCCAAGCTTCTGTTTGTGGGAAGGGGCCTTTTTAAAGGGGGGTGCATTAATCATGTGTAACCCCCCCACCCTCCATTGCAGGTAGCACAGATATAATATCCACTCACAAGGAGTAGCTAGCTTAGTGAATTCCTCGCTCGCTCGCTCTTGCATGCATGACACATGCACAAACAAAATTGTGTGAGCGTGACTGTAAGACGCCCACTTCCTTCCCTTTTCAGCGTAATCGCTTTGCTTGGTTTAGCTGAGCTACATGAGTCTTAGATGAGCCTGTTTCTGCTTTATCGAACCCTGGCTGCTCCCACTGCCTAGGCCCCAAGGCAGGGGCGTACCCAGGATCAAAACTAGGGGGGGGCAAGCCATGGCTAGGGGGGGCAAGCCATGGTCATTCAGGTTTGCTTTGAATGGACGCTGATCATTTTTGCTTCTAGGGCTGCCTTCTAGGGGGGGCACCTGCCCCCCTCTGCCCCCCCCTGGCTACGCCCATGCCCCAAGGCAACCCAACAGGTGGAAGTGGTGGCAGGGCTGATTTGCACCTTTTTTTGCCCTGATGCAGCTGAATCTCACTCACTCACAAGCTACACCGCACACTTATTTTCCTGTAGTGCTTTTGAGTGTTCCGTTCTCTTTATTCTGGTATTTTACAGACATTTCATGGGTGGGTGTGAGGTGGTTTCTCTAATTATTTGGCTGTCAATTTGCTAGGTTTTCTTGTAGTGAGGACACATTACTCCCTAATCCGTGCTTAGTGAGAGAGGCTTTATCCTCCATCTTTACCTTTGGCAGGGGAGGTGGAAGCTTTGTGGGAAATTTGGTATCCCCCATGAGCAGTGGACTCCCATTTGTTAGAGACTTTGAAACAGAGGCTGGATCAGTACCTATTACAGCTTTGTCACAGTGCACCAGGTCCTGCACCAACAGGAATTGAACCAAATGGTATTCTGTGATTCTACAAATGAAATAACTCCAGATTCCCCTTAGGGTGATTCTGACCATTTATTCCTTTCATATATATATTTTTAAAGCAAGTTTCTAGTCCTTAATGTTATATGTGTGGGCAAAGGCCTGGTGAAATCTAAGAAGACTAGTTAAGATTTCTAGTGATCTGTGGGGAAAACTTTGCCCCATCCATGATTAGAAAAAGCTAAATGAATTATGCAAAAGCTAGCACTGCAATACATTTTGTTGTTGTTGTCATTGCCATGTTGCATACCAGTTGCAGAATTATTGTTGCTGTGGGGTTTCTGTTTATAAGCTAAAGCAGCCAAATCCCTTCAAGGTTGAAATGTTTCACAATCAGGGTGGATAAAAATCAATGATTTTTTTAAAAAAATCAAAAAAATCGGATTTTTTTGATTTAAATCGGATTTTTTTGATTTAAATCGGATTTTTTTGATTTAAATTGGATTTTTAAAATAAAATGCTTTTGGAGGAAAAATCTTTCTAAATATAGTCTTCTATTTAAGTTACATTGTAGTCCAAAGGCTATTCATCAGGAAATAATGTGCTAAAACTCAATCTACGTTTTTTAAAAAAAATGTTTAACCACATCAGTTAACAAACATGGTTACATATGCTATCATGTTATTGTTTTAGTTAAATAAATTGTTTAAATGGTTGTTAAGGAAATGATTATTTTTCTCCTTCCAATAAAGTACAGCAGAAAAGTTGTCCAAATATAAACAGATATAATTTCATAATTATCTGTCTATGTATTTCTAGTAGTATAACCAAATCAGTAATTTTTGATATAACTGTAAAAACTACTCTGAAAATTTATTATTCCAAAAATGAAACCTTCATATGGTTGTAAATATTAAGATTATACCAGGAAGAATGAGTCTTTCTGTAAAAAAAAATATTTAAATCAAGTCTTACTGACTAGTGATTTAAATCAAGCCTTAGTGACTAGTGATTTAAATCGTGATTTAAATCATGATTTAAATCAATTTGATTTAAATCAAATCCACCCTGTTCACAATGGAGGTTTTGCTACTTTCCCTGTGTCCAGTCCTCCCAGCTGGGTCACCTTCAAACAGGTTTGTAAAACTAGGCATGACTCTACATAGAAAAAGAATGGAGAGCTGTCTTTCTAGGCCTCTTTTAAATAGATAAAAAGTTTACCACTGCAAATTTCTTGTTAGTACATCTCAGCAGTTCTATTCCACAAAACCAGTTGGGATGCTTTGCTACCTTTTCTGAGTCTTTGCCCCCATCAGACTTGCCCTTGCCCTGCTGCTTTCTCCTGAGGAAACCTAATCTTTATTGATGAATTATAGCAACCACCAATCAGATTTTCTCCAGATTAACATTTGCTCCAATTTATTGCTAAAGAGTAGCTTTTCCAGGGGATAGCAGCTGGGTAAGGGCAAAACTGGACCCGTGCCTAGACTGTATGGGAGAAGTGGAAAACAGCTCTGATCCCTACATTCTGGGCAAAGGACAAGCACGAGTCTGGATCAGCATGTCATCAACAGATACGATTGCAAGAGTAGCTTAGATAGAGGCATAATTCTGCAAAGAGAAAAATGGAGAGAAAATCTTACCATGGCAAATTTTCTGGACAGACACTGTCTTGGATGCTTCGCTAACAGGGTTCTCTACTATGCAAGTGAAGTTCAAATCATTGCCTTCTAAATTGTGCCTGGTAACAAGAGATCTCCCGGTGGATTCACTCATGCTGGCTGGGGCCCAGCTGAACGTCGCATCATCTTCCCAGGTGCCTGCAGAGCAGTTCAGCTGCAGAGTTCCATTCCCACCAAGAGAACCTTTTTGGTCACAAACAATCTTCAGGTCAGCCTCCAATAAACGCTCTGAATAGGAAGGGAGAGATATGGTATACACAAGGGCAATAATTAGCAGAACGGCAAATGAGGCAATCCTATATAATAAAGTCCAAGTGTCTCTGCGTCGTGTCCCTGTGTCCGTGGGATTGCGCTACTGCGCATGTGCCCCATGGACACAGGGATTGGAGCGCAGAGACTTCGGGCGAAACTGCGCCGCCGCCATTGCCGTCTCCGCCTCCTCCTCCTCCGGCCGCCGCCACCTCAGCCCCGCCGGGTGGCCCGCCCAACGGAGGCTGAGGCGCCGCCGCGGACGACGATGACGGAGCCGTGGTCGCGGACACCGAGGAGGAAGAGGCTGGCAGGGGCGGGGGCGCCGTCGTCGTCACCGTTGCGGAGGAAGAGGCCGCAGTGGCGGCGCCGGAGCCACCGGCTGTCCCGGCCGCAGGGCCGGCGGCCGCCATCTTAGATTTACCTTTCTAGCGCCCGTTAATTTAACGGGCTTACAGTCTACTAGTTGCAAATAAAAGGAAAGGAAAAAGAAAACAGCAGCAAAAGCATAAGAAAAGTGTTTTCATTTAGAACGGAGATAAGCAACAAAACATGAGAGATTATTTCCTTCCTTACAGACCCCTTTGGATGTGAAGATCAGCAGAGGAGACTCTTATCCATGGGTAGGCAAACTAAGGCCCGGAGGCTGGATCCGGCCCAATCACCTTCTAAATCCAGCCTGTGGACGGTCCAGGAATCAGCATGTTTTTACATGAGTAGAATGCGTGCTTTTATTTAAAATGCAGCTCTGGGTTATTTGTGAGGGATAGGAATTTGTTCATTCCCCCCCCCCCCAAATATCGTCCGGCCCCCCACAAGGTCTGAGGACAGTGGACCGGCTCCCTGCTGAAAAAGTTTGCTGACCCCTGCTCTTATCTTTACTTCCATTGCCCTCAAACAGGGTGAGGGTGGCCCAGGATGGGGCGTTCTTTGCCGTAGCCCCAAGCTATGGAATTCCCTCCCCACAGAGCTCTGCCTGGCACCTTCATTATATAGTGTTTATATCCTATGCTGAACACACCCCTTTTTACATTGGCCTCTGACACCTCATATGTATTTTGGGCAGGAAATAAATACAATATAATATGCCTTGGAGAGTGGGAATTCTATGGCAAAAATATTCCTTGTTGTGGGAAGAGGTGAAAGTGATGTGATGGAGCCATTGCCGTTTATGTGGGGTGCACCATCACCTCAAAAACCTGTTAGGCCACAGCTGATAATGAGGCATTATCTTGAGTTAATATGAGATCTTAGTAACGGGGATGGGCCCTTTTTTTTGTGGGAGGTCTGGATAGAGTTCCATATTGTGTTGTATGAAGCACCATTTTAATTCTCCTTGCAGGTCTCATCAGTGCAGATGCAGGCCCAGAATTATTTCTGCAGGGTCAGGGACTGAAGGAGAGATGCTCTATTATCATTTGTGACTCTACATGAAAGCCAGTTCAGGGCTTAAGATGCTTCGATCAGAGCCCCATCCTGGGTGGCTGAAATGTTTAGAATACTTACTATATACCCTCAGGGGAAAGATTTCATGTATTGGTTCTTTGTCTTCAGTTATCGTGATTTGTGCTGTGTATGTGCCAGAATCCTCTTGACTTAGATTGTTGATTTGTAACCACTTGCAGTCCTCAGAGACATTCAGTCGCCCTCTATATGCTGGAATTTCAACATGGAGTTCACATCTCTCTTCTGGATTCTTTTGTGGAGTTGCTACCACAAAAATTTGAACAGCCTGCTTTCCTTTAGTTCTAAGCCAGGAAATCTTTTTAAATTG